>QZGG01001433.1:0-65362 GCA_006409495.1 Sedum album | reverse complement strand
GTAACATCCACCGTGTTGTGAATATTGCGTCATCTGTTTGGTTCTGTTATAAAGAGAATAAATATAAATGATGAAACAAAGGCGATGAATTTGATCAAGGGAATCTGAGGAGCACTAGACGTTACCTTTAAAGATTTGTGGAAAAGCCGCATAAGTTCAACGATGAAACAGCCATCCAGGACCATCATTTCCACGAATCTTTCACTGCTCATGGTAACAACCTCAGCATATGTCTCTCTGGCCTTTAGTTCCAGCCCTCTCATTGCATTAGCAAGATCCACCAACTTGATTCTGCTCCTAGCAACATGATCACCTCTATTTTCTAAATATCCATCATTAGCTGCTGAGCAAACTTGATTTGCACTTGTCCACTTTGATAACTTACCTCCAAGAAGCCGGAATAAGTACCTTTCCTTATGCTCATCCATAACCTTCAGCCTAGGATCCCGATAATGGAATGGACCAATGGATATGATTTTGGGTACGAATGCCTTTTTATGAATCCTCAACAAGTTGGTTGGAACTCTATAGATAGTCCACTTTTTTCCAGAGTCATAAACCACCCCTTTTTGAAGAAGCGAATCTATATTGACCACCCAGTTCGAGGGCTTTTCAGCATCACTGCGATCCTGTCTCCCTTCTGCTACAATGGAGTCATCTGCAGCTGTAATGGCTATGACGCTCTGCAGCCTCTTGTACTTAGCCTTGTTTCCCATGGCTTTACAAGGGAAATAGATGTTAATGAGAAGATGCTACAAATATAGGATGGTATAGAGTTTTAAGTAATATTACTCCAAATGTGCCAATGTTAAGGTTTTATGAGTATGATGAAATAAGTTGTGTGCAAGAAAGTGGGCTTTGAGTCATGCTCAGGGACATAACTTGCATTACCAGATTCATATGTTTAAGACGTTAAGGCTTATCCAACTAGACTAAGATACGTGAAAAACTACATTCTTGATCAAGTTGACATTTTCAAAGTGCAAATGGCTCGTTCACAACTTTCATACGACAAAACTGATTTTCATAGTAGATCTTTAAAAAGCAATATTTAATAAAACAGAGCTGCAGTATAGCCTACTGCCATTAAAAAATCTATGCTGCAAGATAACCATTACTAGTTTTGTAAAAAAAGAAGACTGTCTCACCTAGATTCAACCACCTGGCATGTTGGACAATAATAAAATAGATTGACCAACTGCTTCTTCCAGCTGCTAAATGATAAGTGACAAACATGCGGATATGTAGAGTAAATACCTGCGCAAGTATTTGAGTAGTGAGTAGCAAGCAAGAAGTATGCATAGTATATTTCGATGACATTAAATGTAAGAAACTATACTGCTTCAAATATTATTGTCTAAACTCTGAATCCATTCCATGAATTATAGTCTGATTGAGGAAGTCACCAGTACTGAATGGGTTGGGTTGGGCTGTGTGAGACTGATTGGTCTTCAAGTAAATCGATTCCAGTAATGCCCCTGTCCAGCCATAATTTATGCAGCAAAGTCTTTTGTATATATGTTTCTTTCTTCACTCCACGTCTGAAAATTGGACAGCACGGCAGAGAATGAGTAAAGAAAAGGTCAATATGGAGCAGAACATCAATTGCAGATAACCACAGGTGTCTCAAAATCGAGCCAATGGTTATAAACTTGTTGACAAAACATTGACAATAGACAGACTTAACTATCAAGATGAGCACGAGCAGTGAAGTCGCAACATGTGTACAAATAAGGCCTGCAGTTAAGGAACATATAAATGACTGTTTGTCAAACTCTGCGTAAATACCCTCTTATCAGGACAAAACTATCATCATATAAGTAAAACACGTACCGTTGAGAAACTATGAACAGTCAGACAGGTACAAGATACTTTAGTGTCAACATGAATACATATAAATCTGATCATCATCTGTGCAGAATCAAATCAAAATGTTCGAGCAGCTATCAACTAATAACAGCACACGTTGTATACCATAAAAGCTCAGACGGGTCCTATCAATACACCATTTTAGTGAACCCAACAAGAGATAAACCGTAAATCAAAAAACAAGAGATAAATCAACCTAATAAGGAAAGAGGAAACAATCTTCAATTTGATTATTTTATAAATTATTATCTATTTGACTAGCTGATCTATCATTGTATTATCCTCAAACACGCAGAAGAAGCAAAAGTCCATTATAATGATGGTTATGATATCTATTTGCATTACCATCAGCTTCAGTTAATCTAAAGGACAGGAGAAAGAGAATACATACAGGGCAAGTTTAAATTGAATCTGGTCCCAAAGATATGACATTTTTTCAATTTTTGTATATTAATTTCTGCATGCAGAGCACTATATTTTGTGGTGCACAAGCTAGACTGCTAATATCTTATCTTAGACATGGAGTTCAGATTATATGGGGGAAAATATTCCTGTTTTGGAAAATGATTACTACCCCCATATTTTCAACAAGAGCCAGCTACCCTTCAGAACTCATCTTGGCATAGTTTTCAACGCCAGACCAACAAGTGGAACTCATCTAGATAAATTGGTAGGAACCCACGACCCGTAGACTCTTTACCCATTCCACTTCTCTAATTGTTTTCCAAAACTTTATCATACACAATAATTACAAATCTTAGTCAAATTAAAGATTAAAAACAACTGCAATAAATCAACCAACCTTCTAGACATAAGCACATCTGAGAACACATGTATAATAGTTTACTTGAAGCAATAACAAGATGGAGTTCCACAGTTAAAGTAGAAAAGGTAGATTCTACATCTATTCACTCATCCGAAAGAAAGGTTGTTAAAGCTCACCTAACCACAATGGCTGTTGGCTTTATGACTTGTAGAATGAAACTTCAGTGGTGGAATTCCATTGAAATATCATCTGAGCTAACCAGCATGTTTGGTAGCAAAAAGCTGAACTAAAATGTTTGGTTGAGTAAGGTCAGAGTTATTGACTTGGCCAAGGCACATGCCAACAAGTAAAACACTTAGCTTCTGAGCATCCAATGCGGTTATTCTGATTGAATTCAACTTCCAAAGAGAGGCAATCCAAGTGTCTGCAGAGCACGCAATTGTGAGCAAATTGAGCAGCCAATTAATGAGTAACCAAACAAAAACCTCCTATTAAATACATACAGAGGAAATCAGGACACATAATTCTTTTTAACTCCAGTCATCAACCTATATAACTGTTGTATGGTTATCTATGTTATAAATTGCAGCCTCACAGGTGGATTGTCATTTTTCAGTGCAGTTTTCAATAAATACTACCAATTTCGAAATCTCTCATTTTAAGTAATAGCTAAGCCAATCCCTCTCTGCCTTTGTGCCTCTCTTTTATAGACAGAGAAAAGAAGTTGACTAAGTCCATCACAGGTGGTTTACAACCATCTGGGACTGGGGCACTGCTCTCTAGAATACAACTTATCTCAGATACTATAAAAGAAGCAAAAAAGGATTACACACAAACAGAAGAGGAGCTAGCCACTGGATGTCAAAGGGATAAATCAACAACAGCAAACCTGGGGAAGTCTGGCGAAAATTTCTTCGGTGGCATCTTTGGATGCATCCAAGATGTCATTGCAGCTCTTAGTTACTTAAAGAGAAGTGATTCAGGTCACAAGGTTGAGACAACTTCGCGGCTTGTTCAATGGAGGATCCCCAACTTGCCACCCTGCATTAATGTCAAATCTGATCCATTTAAGATTGGGAATTGGAATTGGTAATAACATTCACTTACAAGTTTCCACTCATCATCATCTTTTTATCATACCATCAAAATCAGTTTCTTTCACAGGGTGACATCTAAACGCTTAGTTACACCATTCATATATTCTACCGAGGTCATGTACGCAGAGCAGATGAAACGGTTATGTCACAATGATTTTTAACTCTTTCTCTCCCTTTTTGATCTGAAGGAACTTATCAATCAGGAAGTACAGAGGACAAATCATTAGACTGTACCCAGAGTTAGCCGGAGAATATCCTCCAATTGCTTCATTCATTATCCGCGTTTTGTATTCTTGTGACAACCGTAAGGCCCTGACTCACCCAGGTAAAAAGGAAAAAGTCAGTGAAACTCCATACATTATCTTAGATCATTTAGTAGTTTTTTAATGGAATCATGGAACTAGATGCATGTTAACTTCTCTAAATATGTTTACAACATGCAGAAGTAAGAGACAAGCATCTCATGGGGAAGGGTGACTTTATTTGGAAACTTGAAACACAATTAACTGGGAAGTTCATTGTTGAGGTTGAATTCACGGATATAAAGTCAGCATCTCCAAATGTAAGCCAATTAATTTCCAGTGGTACGTGCATCTTATAAACTATCCAGTCATTAAAATGAAGCTAAACCTGCAGTTATGTGTGATATTTACGAGATATAAGATGCATTAATGAGTAGAGAAAGTTGATTACTGGTTTGTCTGACAGCTTTTCATAACTCAGGGCAGAGAACTGCACTCTTTATGGACTGAAAAGCTCACAGAAAGTGAATTGAGTCCCACACCGGTTACTAGCTTTGGACGCATGCTTTCAGAAAGCATTCACACTGATATCACAATCAACACGTTAGACGGAAGCATCCAAGCGCACCGTGCAGTTCTTTCCATTCGATCACCTGTTTTCTGCAGAATGTTTTCCCATAATTTAAAAGAGAAAGAGTTATCCGCCTTATACATCTCTGACATATCACAAGAAGCTTGCCAAGCACTTCTAAATTACATTTATGGTGATATCCAATTTGAAGAATTCCTCACCTACAGATTGGCACTTCTATATGCAGCAGAAAAATACGACATCCCAGATTTGAAAGATGCTTGCCAAGTCAGCCTAATAGAAGACATCAATGTTACCAACGTACTCGAGAGACTTCAAGTTGCATTTCTTTACCAACTTCCAAAACTAAAGAGCAGCTGCAAGCAGTACCTTTTTAAGTTCGGCAAGGTATTTGATATTCAAGAAGACTTCAATCAATTCATTCAATGCGCAGATAATGAGTTGATATCAGAAATATTCCACGAGATTTTCCACACTTGGGAAAGCTTCTGAATGAAAACCCATGCCCAAACAAAATAGTGAGTCTTCAACCTTCCGAAACAAACATCAACTTGAACCGATTATTCTTTTCTGACGGATCATACTTCTGTTTGTAAATATATGCAGGTTCATGAAAACCAAAGATATCCATTTAGTTATCTGTATGTACATTTGCATCATAAAAAACTAAAACCATTAACAGCCAATCCAATTACAGACCAAATACCTACAAAATTATCCGCATCAAGCTCGATATCAGAACCAAATTGGCAAATTATGAAGCAGTAAAGAATCTAAATCAGGAAAAAGCACTTCAATTCAAATGACTATTAATAAAATGAATCTGAAATGATCAAACAACTAATCTGCGGACATGATTAAACCCTAAGTCACACAATGTCATCAATTTCCTGATCTTTATAGTGAATCGAATTACTGTTCATAAATAAATGCTTACAACGTTTCGGCGGTGTGAAGTTTCTTCTCTCCGATTGATTTGCCGCCATTGCAACGAACAGGTGAGTTTGGCTGTGTGCGCGTCCGGAGCGTGAAGTGATAATGAAGCGAGTTTGGTATGGGTTATTTTATTGGGCCAGGCCCAAATCCATCGGAGCAAGCATATCCTTTTGGGAATTATCTTATTCTAGTTACCAAACAGTCCCCACACTTCCATCCGCGCCATTTTTGCTCCCAAGCCCTAATCTCGAAACTCGAACTGCTCTCGTCTCGTCGGATTGGGGATTTCAACTGGAGACCGAATCCGAAGCCAAGATCGAAGCTTTGTTAGAAAATCGTCACTCACCAGGTAATATATGGATACTATACCTTCCAATTTATAAACAATCAAATAATTTGTCACATTTTGATGTCTCAATTTTGACCTAATAGTTCAATTTCGAGTCCATTGTTGTCCTTGTGCTATAAATCGTTATTCTTGAAGTTGCTTTCTTCTATATCTTTTAGTAAGATTTGGCATTTAAGATTTCAGAAGGTACAGAAAGCTATTGATGTACAAATCTCTAATTAGAAGAGCCGGAAAGTGTGTCCTCCATTTTGTACTCTTCCTTTATGAAAAACACCATGTGCTTTTTAAATGCTTGTGCATGTGGTGCTGTGTGGTTTGGTTTTTGGATCAGGAGGAGACGCAGACATATGTTATCTTGTGAAATGATACGCAAACAGATTTCGAGCGTTGGAAAAGTAGCTTTCGTAGGAGCACATCAACATGTGATGTGTAGAGAGCCATGGGGTTAACAGACAGCCTAATAGTCCATAAGTACGCTAGACAGATATTTTGAGGGAACGTTATTTAGTTGCGTACAGTGTTGATGGTATGAGTCCAAAACAGATTATTAAGTAATCATTTGATGCTTCCTGACATGGTTTGCGCTGATGGGGATAGCAATTTTGCTTTAGGTACTTTTCAATTAATGCTGCATTCTGATATTCTATTGTACATATTTGTACACATTATGGTTGGCAATTACATAGTTGACGAAGGAGATAAAAATAATGAGGTCACACTGACGGGCGTTACATGATATGTGGGTTTTGCGCCTTTCAGGAAATTTTGGGTGGTTAGAACTAGGAACTATACGCAGAAAATGTGAAGTGCAATGTGATTTTCTACTGTGACATTTTGTACGAGTTTGAGTCATCTGAAAAGGAGGATGAAGAACAGTTTGACGAATCATGTACTAGCATCTTGCGAGTTGGAAGAGGTGAACGGATTGTGGGAGGAGGTGAACTTTCTTTGAGTTTTTCAGAATCTGATCTTGATGATTCAACGTGGCGGATTTCTTTCAGCATTGCGACCACATCTTTCATAGTGGGTCGATCGCCGGGCCTGGTGCTGATACATAAAAATGAAACCGCCAAGGTTTGAAGCATCTCGTGCATTTGGGGATTTGCTCTTCCTCGAAGCTTCGTGTCCAGAATGTCACCAGGCTCCTTTTTACTAGCCAAATGGTCTTTCACCCATTGAACTAAATGTGCACCTCCTGGCATTGTTGGGTCCAGTGGATGTCTCCCAGTCAGGACCTCCAACAGAACCACTCCAAAACTGTAAACATCACTCTTTTCTGTGATCAGCTGCATGGAGGCATGTTCTGCAAATATCCAGAGAAAGCCAAATAACTTCAAAAACGTTATCTTGAGCAGTTTTTCACTCTAGAAAAATGTCAAATATCAGGACTAAAGATTTACCTGGAGCCATATACCCGTAAGAACCAGCTAAGTGTGGCTTCTGACTTCCTTTTGATAACTGGTTGTTGACATTGTTGTTTACCGTACTGGCAAGGCCAAAATCAGCAAGGTAAGCCTCGTTGTGTGTTCCGAGTAATACATTCATGGCCTTAACATCTCCGTGTATAATAGCTGGCAGACAGTCATGATGTAAGTATGTAAGAGCATGAGCCACGCTCAGCAAGACCTCGTATCGTGTTTCCCATTCAGCAGAGCCCTTGCCTGCTCCGTGAAGAAGAACTCAAGCTTCCATTTGGAAGATAGTCATAAAATAAAAGTTTCAGGCTCTGGTTTGATCCCCATCCTAATAGCCTGACAATATTCTTATGCCGAATTGAACCCAGTGTCCTAATTTCCGAAGTGAATGCTCCGGACTCTTCTGCCGACCACATTTTTTTGACAGCCAACGTTTCACCACCAGGAGTTTGGACTTTGTATACCACTCCAGAGCTACCAGTTCCAATCACATTGGCAGTGGTCAAATTCTTGACAACATCTTCGATTGATAATTCCAGCTTCTGATATAATGTTAGCTCCCAAACATCGTTTTCCAAGAATTTATGATGACTCATCATTCTGGCGCGAACCAACATATAGATTCCTAGTAGAACTAGCACTGCACTGACACTGACTAGAATGGACATTGCTAGCCTCATCCGAGATTTAGCATTTCCATCAGAACCCTCTGTTTCTGCTGGAGTGTTTAACCCATTAGACATGTACAAAGCTTTGTTTCCAGCTAGATCTCTCAGAGGGAGCTTGCGGAAAAATTGTGTGTTAGGCAACTCCCCTGAGAATTCGTTGAAGGATACATTGAGAGAAACTAAGTTCTGAAGGGATGTGAGGACATTCAGATCGCCAGAAAGTTGATTGTGGGATAGATCAAGTAATGCTAGTTTGGTAAGACCTGATAGCTGAGATGGTATTACGCCTGAAAACTGATTGCAGCTGAGATTTAAAGATATCTCGAGTGACGGTATTTGTCCTAACTCTTTCGGTATTTCACCAAAGAAGCCATTCTCTCCTAGATCTAGAAGTTGTAGCTTGCTGCAGGAGAGGATCTCCGATGGAATTCTACCCGATAGTCGATTATTTCTGAGGATCAGTTTAGTCAAATCTGATAGTGTTCCAACACTAGGCGACAATGTTCCGGTGAGTCTATTTTCTGAAACGTCAACAAGCTGCAGACTTTTTGGTAAGTTTTCAGGCAACGAACCAGTGATTCCGTTGGCATGGAGGTCGAGAAACTCGAGCATTTGGCACTCAGATATAGTAGGTGGAATTTCGCCCACCAAACGGTTTTTACTGAAGTCAACGAAATTGAGCATCTTCAGTTTTCCTATCTCAGATGGAATAGACCCTCCTAACCGGTTATCGTTGAGCCTCAGCCTATAGAGATTTGTGCAGTTGCCTATATCAGGTGGTATGAATCCGGAAAACTCGTTGGATAAAAGAAGCAGCTTTGTGAGGTTCTGTAATGCAAAAATCTGTTTGGGTATCAGGCCAAATATGTTGTTGAATGATAAATCAAGAGCTTGGAGATTTTGACATTCTGAAATTGTTTCTGGAAGACGGCCTGTGAGCTTATTTTTCCAAGCAAAAAATAAAGTCATTTGCTTCAGTTTTCCGATGAGAGGAGGAATTTCTCCTGATATCTCATTGTTGTCAATCTCAAGATGCGTAAGTGCTGTACAGTCTGAGATTTCCGGAGGAATAGTACCTGAAAGTTTATTTATGCTGAGTTGAAGTTCTTGAAGTTTTTGAAGTTTCCCGAAACTTTTTGGTATGCTTCCTGTGAGTTGATTTTCTGAAAAATCAATTACTGTCAGCTCAGTGCAATTTCCAAGTTCCGTTGGGATCGTACCACTAAACTGTTTTGCCAAAGAAGTACACTTTGAAGCTTTTTGAGCTGTCCTATTTGCTTTGGAATGGGTCCAGAGATCGAATTTTGATACAAGTAAAGGTTTTGCAACTCACTGCACTCTCCTATCTCATCCGGAATAGGTCCTGATAATAAAGCTGTGTAAAGCGCAATTGTTTGAATCCTTTTGAGCATTCCAATCGACGATGGCAAGCTTCCCGAGACGCTTGTTTCCGCTAGACCCAAGATAACTAAGTTGCTGCAGTTCCCGATCTCCCAAGGCAACTCTCCTTTAAGATTCTGATTCCCACCAGCTCTGAAAGTCTCAAGTCTAATCAGGCTTCCGATACTCTTTGGAATAGTACCGCTGAGCTGATTGTCATAGAGTGTCAAGTACACAAGGTTTGTCAGGTTACCAATATCTGAAGGAATTCCACCTTCGAGGAAGTTTGTGTTCAGCGCTAGAGTTTCCAGTCTGCTCAGCCTGCAAATCTCTAATGGAATTTCCCCTGTGAGTGAATTGTCACTCAGATCAATGAAGGTCAATTCATGATATTCCCCCAGCTGCTTCGGAATAGCTCCGGTTAAGTTAGTAGAAGATAAGACCAGAATTTTCAAAGATTTGAGTGCTATTAAATTTGAAGGCAAGGGGCCTTGCAAATCCAATGACTTCAAGCTTAGCTCCACCACATCGCCATTTGAGTTGCACCGAATCCCAAACCAGTTGC
This sequence comes from Sedum album, assembly GCA_006409495.1. Classification (NCBI taxonomy): domain Eukaryota; kingdom Viridiplantae; phylum Streptophyta; class Magnoliopsida; order Saxifragales; family Crassulaceae; genus Sedum; species Sedum album. The sequence goes on along the minus strand of QZGG01001433.1, from coordinate 55,483 downwards.
ATGGACTCTGGTCTAAAAAACTCCATGATTTTAATGCATCTCCCGAAATATTCAACTTGCTCTTCCATTCTAGTAGCGCTTGGCCTTGTTCCTCTAAAGAAAAACAACTTAAGTACAAGTTGTTTAAGGATAATACAAAGGCGAGGAAGACAATGAGATTCCTTAGAATTGCAGGCATTTCTGAGAGAGCAGAAAACAGGTGGCCTGTTTGGGGATTGTGGAGGGAGGAAACCCATGTTTTGTTTATAGAAAGAAAACCGGAACATCTTGATCCAAGAGAACTTTCTTTTTTTCATTTAATTTTTTGTTAATTATTTTTTTGGTATTTTTGTCTGCTCTAGGATAGTGAACTAGTGATGCTGATGGGTTTCTCTTTCTCATAAAAAACTGATCATTATCTGTTTGTGTTTCCCAAATTAATGATTACTGATTTATGCTGAAAGAATCACAGGTTTTGCAACAGTGCTGATAAAAAACCATGCCGTAAAAAGTTAGTAGTATGTGCATCACTTAGTCACTAAAACTGTTGCTTTAGGAATTAGTAATTTTTGTCATCTCTTTTATTGCTATTTTTGGCTTCTTGCAAAATTTGGTTTTCTAATGTGCATCCAAATAGTTAAAGGAGCTTGTGCATTGATGTTATGTAAAATCTCTTCTCTGCATATTGTTATTAATAGAATACCGCTTGTTTCGTTTTTTAGGAGTGAACAGTTGTTGGCTGCTTCCCTGTCAAGTTGGCTCGGGTTCAGGGACCAGTGGTTGCCTGTTAAATGAATCCAACCCCGAAAAAGACTACTCGAGCCGAACATTTTAACCATCATTCTGTGATCTAAGGTATGTTATTGAGCCAGAATTTAAAGTGGTCCCTCATTATTTAGTGGAGCTGGTTATCTGGTCATTCACATGTTACTTAGTGCTTCAATAATGCATTTATAATTAGATTTCATATATCAGTTCATATTATGTCAGTAAAGTGAATTACCGTAATTGATTCGGTATTTATTGCATTTGGAAACTGGTAGGCGAAAAATACCATTGTCCTTGTACATGACTATGATGGATATGATATAGTTGGGGGATCTGTTTGTTTCAAATCTGTTGCACCCATGAGTTCTGAAATTAAAAAATGTGTTCCAATATGAGTTTCCGGAAACACATGACACGCTCCACGACTTTTTTTGTGCAATGCTGAAATTCAGGGATATGGGGAAGTCTTTTTTTAATATCCTACACATTTTTAAGTTGTGATTTTTAAGGTATTGATTGAGATCTATTCTGGGTAGCGAAAGTAGATTAAAAAATGGCATTTTGGCGAACTGCACATGGAGTGAATAAGAGTAAGGATTGTGTTAAATTTAAATCTTTTTTTCGTATTAAAAATTCTTGATTGGTCATTTTGTCTGGGTGGCTTTGCTGTAATGGATAATTAATTAGTACCGACATGTTCAATCCCATTAAATGGAAATACGGACAACACGACATTATTTCTTGATTACTTCCCAGATCGAAACAAAGAAGATATATTCAATCAGCATTTTAATACTGTTTGCTTTGCTAATAATTGTGTGATTAGATCTGTCCCTCATGCCATATTGTAGCAGATATGATCACACTTTAAGTTTCAGATCAGTGGATATTGTTTAAATGTAAATCTTTTGCGTTTCACTTATATCGTTCTTGTTAAGTTGTGTGTAAATTTTTAGGTCCACGTTTCAGATTTACACTTCCTAGTATATTTAGCAGACATCATGATACTGAAATTTAGTAATTCTGGTTATCAGTGATTTGATTCATTGTAGGTTGATTATGAAAAGGGGCAAGGAAGAGATGGGAACAGCGAAGCTATGAGAAGCAACAAACACAGGCTAGAAGATGAAAGCAAAATCTGAGAAATTATATATTTTAAAACGGTTCATCTCTAATTTTACATATAGTAAAAAATGCAGCATCTTCTTTGGTGAAAGGCCGCTTTAGAGGTCATAAGTCATTAATATGAAGGTTCAAGTTTGCTACAAGTTTTGGTTTCACCTAAAAATGGTAAGATTTTGGTATGAATTTAGAATTATTGATAAACCAGGCCTTAAGCACCCCTTGTACTTGTAGGACTAGTATTGTATAAGATATTGAGTATATTATTGTATGAACACGAGCGGGTCATTAGACCTATAAAAATTTAAGTAGATTAAGTTGCCTAGGCATGTTCTCCATTGCTCGAAAGTTGAAATAAACTAAACAAATAGAAAGGCATTGCTTTTGGCTTTAAGAAAATGTTTTTAGTGTAGAGCATATGGTAGGTAGTAGAACACTAGTACTAGTGATGTCTCACAGCTTGTAACAGCCATGTAAAGACTTGATTCAATTGAAGTTAGTGACTTGGTGCATTATGTAATGGGATGGATCTAAGATCTTATGATCTAAGTATTCATTTTCTTATGATTTGATCTGATCAAACATACTAACTCGTAGTCGTTTCAGATCTGAGGGCTTCGACAAACATGTGTAACTGAGCAGCACAAGAAGCTCCCAAAGCTAATGTCAATGTGCTTGAAATTAAAATAAGAGGAAACTGCACATGATGGAGGAAGCACACATGTTTGCGCCAATATGGAAATAAATAAAATTGCAATCAAAAAGGGATATGGTGGTGTAGTGGAGAAATGGAGACTGTTGGGGAATACAAGAGTTACGTATGTTTCCAAAGATATTATTAGTTTAAAGACCATTATGCTTCCATTAAGTTGTGCATGTTATTTAGCATCCATTTACAGTACTATTGTGACACATTTTGTTCCATTTACTGGTTATGCTGTCAGGCCTTGTTCTTCCGCAGCATGTGACGCTCACATGAGGAGAGGCGAGGTAGATGAGATCAGCAGAGGTATTGTCGATCTTTGTTATTCCATCCAGAGTTGTGCATTACAATAGTCCTATCTTTTTCCTTGCTACAATTAATTTTTCAAAATGCGCAAACTTTTTTCTGAAATGACAAGTCTTAATGGTATTTTCCCAGTTCTTGCATAAATACCAGTGTCTTTTATAACTTCAGCCGGATAATTTGTGTCAGCATCTATTGAAAAAATAGACGAAATGGTCACTGATCTATGATGACATTCACTATTTGAAAACTCTTCCGGCCTCTGCATTCATGCATTCTACAAATATTAAAAACACGAAAGTCTGCCATCTCTTGCCTGAAACCTTTTAGTTCCCATCTACTTTTTTAACGTCTTTCTTGTCCTTATTGCTCAGGTTCCATTGGTTTACATAAACAAGATGGATTAGTTGGGTCTTTAGCTCAAAGTTGATGAACAGTCAAAGTCACAGCCCTCATAATGACAAAAGTTCATGTCCTTAGTTGGCCCGGAAATCCTGGATATGTGGGGTTAAATGGCCTATAGATTACAGAATACCTAGCTTTCAATGGGCTTTATTATTTTCTATAATCTAAGCTTAATGGAATGGCAAAGTGGGTGAGTAGAGTTGCCACTACTATGCATATTATACTTAAAAATGATGTTTGTGCATGATGTGGTAATATTTCAGTCAACAAAAATGAGTGTTCCAAAAGAGTCATTTTGGGTTTCACCTAAACAGAATCATTTTGATTTGATTGTTTCTGGTTAACAGGGTGCCGTCCCCAGCCAGAAGATGCGCGTAAATGCAAGTAGAGCTTAGTCAAATGTAAGATGATGAATGAAGAATTATTCGAGGCAACTGAGCTATCTTGATCAACATGGTAATAAACAAGTTTTTATAACAGTTTCACTCTTTGAAAGATTTACTAATTTCCGTCACGAATATTATTTAAGAAAGTTATGTGTTTGTATTGTATGCCCTTTGAAAATGAAGAAACTGAATAGAAACGTTAAATTCATGTCTTGGGAAGGAGCTTCATTCCTGTCACCAGACAATGAAATGTGCTAAAAGAAAGGAATAAAAGTGAATGCACACAAATACTCTTTATGAACCGAAAAGTTAAGAGAGCATTTGGGGAACTCAATTTATGAGTCTGTAAATTGTAATTGCTACATGTGACTTACGTTACTTTCTTTGAGGACATTTCAGAATTTTATGGATGTGATGTGAAACACTTTCTTGTCGCTCTTGACTTCAAGAGGGAACATGCCCATCAACAGCATGTGTTTGGGGCCTTTCCCTGTGTCAATTATAGTGCATCACTTTCCTTGATGGATGATGGTCGCAATAAATTTTACCCTTAAGGATTCCGTGAGTTAATTCTTGCAATTTGTTAGAATGATTGAGAGTCATTTAGTTCTTTGAATGAAGTAAGACATAAACACATGATATTAAGATTGTTCAGATTCCTCTTCTTCACTGAAAGGTAAAAACATCATTGCTGAAACTGTTTTCATTGTTTTTCGGAAATCATATTTGTATTTAAACATGTGTTTCATTGTTTTCTTGCGCAATTGTTGTTAGAATCTTGAAGATCTTGTCAATGTAGTTGAACAGAGACTTAGGGGGTGACATCCAATATACGTTCCCAAATAGTAAAGTTGCTACTACTTTGTGACCATAAGCATCAAGGATCGGTGCTCGAAAAATATTGATAAATATGTTAAAAAATGCTTGAAATTTGAAAGGCTTGAAGAGAAGTTTGAAAGGCTAAAATGCTGGAAATTTGGTCACGTTGTAAGTAAACTAAAAACTTTTTGCATGACAATACGAGTCACTTAAAGAACAAGACAATATGTATAAATGAGCTTGTACCGAAGCTTTTTTTGACGAAAATATCATCCATTTTACGTGTCATGCAAGTTTAAAGGTATTTTGATAATTTCACAAATTTATCGAATAAACCCCTAAATCCACCAAAACTTAAAGAGGGGGTGGGAGTTTGGTCTTGGTGTAAAATAGGTTTTTATGTCCCTCAATAAACACTAAGACCCGGTGCATTAGACAATTCTCTTTATAAATATGTCAACAGGAAAACAATTATCTCTACTATTAATAATCCCGGAGCTGTGTTTAACAGTTACCGGAATTTCAAGCATATCTTCGGTTAACATATCTTATTCCTAAATTTTCGATTTCCATTTAAAAATTTGTGATCGGAATCGTAACTTCCATTTGTGTTGGCATCTTAACTTCCATTTCAACCGGCGCCTACACTTCACGTCCAGTCATAAACAACAACAAATATCCATATTATCAAACTTATTCATGTTTAAAAATATATACATAATATGAGTATTTAGAAATTTCACTTCAAAAGGCATAGGTACCTGTGCAATGAGTACTAGTTCTAAGAACATGTCAAAATTTAAAAAATATGCCCCAAAAGGTAAACGTTCATATTTGGTAAGTTTTCAATTTAGAATCTCTACCCAAACAAGAGACTGATTTAAAAGTAGAAAACAAAGGCATCTACCAATGATTTTCGGAAGACAACGTAAAACGTAAAAGGGTAACCATTAACAATGTTTTTGAGCAATGTTAACTAAAAAGACGACGAAACATCAGCTTCGGAGTTCAGACATACACAGAAGCAAAATCGTAATGCGTAAAAACTACAAGAGCTAATTCCACATGGAATTTCATGCCATTAACCAACAAGTTTGCGGTGATATCGGATCACCATGGAAACAAAAACTATTATTACTACAACAGTTCCGGTACATAGAAATGGAGCAAGATGCAAACCACACATACCTGTAGCACAGCAAAAAAGTACAGACAGAATGTAGCTGTGGAATACCATGAATACGTAAATTGTCCCAACTTCCGAACATAGTGCCACTTACCATTTTCTATTTTACATTAATTAAATAAATAAAATAGTTATTTTTTGCTTGATAAAATATTTTAGGATGACATTTGACATGCATGATTTAGTAAGACGGAAGGACACGATCTCAACCGTTGATTTTTAACAATTCAACGGTTGATATTGATAATAGCCAATCTCCAACCATCAATTTTTTTTACAAATTTAATCACCAAATTAATTAAAAAATAACTTTAATCTCTACGTTCTTTTATTTTACAAAATATAAATGTCTCTTGCCTCCGGGACTCCAACTTAATCCCACGTTATAAGTTTTTACTCCCTCCGTCCCTATTTGTTTCTCCAAAAGCACAAAATACACAGTTTTTAAGAAAGAAAGAAGGTATAAAATATGTGGTTGAGAATAAATGGTTTATAAAGTATATGAGTAAAAAGTAAAATATGTGGTTGATATTGAAGGAAAGTGGACAAACTTAGAGGGCACCTAAAATAGAAAGTGGACAAACATATAGGGACAGAAGGAGTAATATTTTTAGCAAAAGAGGATTGTACAATGAGGGAAAGTATCATGTGGAACCCCCACCTTTTCATGGATCCATGGATCCCTCTTTGCATTCGTTGATTGCATTTACTGTTTGCATTTTGGACGCACCAGATTGTGTCAGCGCATTAATGAGCATGTGCAACTCACGTGTGCATTTGTCATGTGCAATTCACATGTGCATTTCAAAAATGCAAACACGTGGCACAATCTAGTGCACACAAAAAATGCAATGAACGGTGATGAAGGGGGATCCATGAATTTATGAAAAGAGGGGGTTCCACATGATACTTCCCCCTGTACAATGATACTCCCTCCGTCCCATTATGAGTGTCCCATTTCCTTTTTGGATGTCCCAAAATGATCTTTCCATTTCCTAAAATAGAAACTTTTTTACCTATACATTTACACTCTCTTTCATACTTTTTATCCCACTCATTCTCTTTCTTACTTTTTATCTCACATCTTTCAATTTTCTTAAAAACCGTGAAAGTTCTCAAATGGGTCACTCAAATTGGGACGGAGGGAGTACTAATTAATGAAAGATGTTTGCAGCAATGATTTCGTCCGGCGGCCCAACCTCATAAGTTGCTAAAAATAACCTGATAAACCCATCTATCACATCACCATTCACAACAAACCCTATAAAACCATCGCCTTCACTTCCACTATTACTTCTTTACCTCTTTCAAACCCTAGCCTCTTTTTCACCATTTTCAAAGCGATGGCGGATGCTGAAACGTTTGCTTTCCAAGCTGAGATCAATCAGTTGTTGAGTCTCATAATCAACACTTTTTACTCCAATAAGGAGATCTTTCTCCGTGAACTCATCAGCAATGCTTCCGATGTATGTCTTCTTCACTGCTTAATTAGCTTTCGTTTATGGTTTAATTGAGTTTATGATGTTAAATTAGGGTTTAAAGTGAAGTGTTTGATCTTAGTTGTTGAGCATTGATTGAGTGAGCTGTTCATTGAATTAAGGTTTATTTAGTTCATTTTGAGTTTGAACTATACTTGAATTTAGGTATTTGGATGATGATTGTTGTTAATTGTATAGATTCAGATAGTGAATTGGCTTAGTGAAATGATGCGTTTATTAGAGTTGGTTAGTTTTGTGATTGATTTTGCTGTATGTATGGTGTACTAGGCTTTGGACAAGATTAGATTTGAGAGCTTGACTGATAAGAGCAAGCTGGATGGTCAACCTGAGCTTTTTATCCACATTATTCCCGACAAGGCCAACAATACTTTGACACTGATTGACAGTGGTATTGGGATGACTAAAGCTGGTGAGTTATTTTGGTTTTGATTATTTCCCGGTACTTGAGGTCAATGATTTTACATTTTGCTAGTAGTGTAGTTCGAGATTAAATATTTAAATTGTTGGATCAGATTTGGTGAACAATTTGGGTACTATTGCGAGGTCTGGTACCAAGGAATTTATGGAGGCAATTGCTGCTGGGGCTGATGTTAGCATGATTGGACAGTTTGGCGTTGGGTTCTACTCTGCGTATCTTGTTGCGGACAAGGTTATTGTGACAACAAAGCATAATGATGATGAGCAGTATGTTTGGGAGTCACAGGCTGGTGGCTCGTTTACAGTGACAAGGGACACGTCTGGTGAGAGCCTAGGGAGGGGAACAAAGATTGTTCTTCACCTCAAGGAAGACCAACTTGAGTACCTTGAGGAGCGACGTCTTAAGGATCTTGTCAAGAAGCATTCTGAGTTCATCAGCTACCCTATCTCTTTGTGGATTGAGAAGACCACTGAGAAAGAGATCTCGGATGATGAGGATGAAGAGGAGAAGAAGGATGAGGAAGGCAAGGTTGAGGATGTTGATGAGGAGAAAGAAAAGGAAGAGAAGAAAAAGAAGAAAATCAAGGAAGTTTCTCATGAGTGGTCTTTGGTCAACAAGCAGAAGCCAATCTGGATGAGGAAGCCAGAGGAGATCACTAAGGAGGAGTATGCAGCTTTCTACAAGAGTCTTACCAATGATTGGGAAGAGCACTTGTCAGTGAAACATTTCTCTGTTGAGGGCCAACTTGAGTTCAAGGCTGTTCTTTTTGTTCCCAAGAGGGCACCTTTTGATCTTTTTGACACCAAGAAGAAGCCAAACAACATCAAGTTGTATGTGCGCCGTGTGTTCATCATGGACAATTGTGAAGAGCTGATCCCTGAGTATTTGAGCTTTGTGAAGGGTATTGTGGACTCTGAGGATCTTCCTTTGAACATCTCTAGAGAAATGCTGCAGCAAAACAAGATATTGAAGGTCATCCGAAAAAATTTGGTTAAGAAGTGTGTGGAAATGTTCCAAGAGATTGCTGAGAACAAGGAAGATTACACTAAGTTTTACGAGGCATTCTCGAAGAACCTAAAGCTTGGTATCCATGAGGACTCAACCAACAAGGCCAAGCTAGCTGACTTGCTCAGGTATCATTCCACCAAGAGTGGTGAGGAAATGACAAGTTTGAAGGATTATGTGACCAGAATGAAGGAGGGCCAGAACGACATCTTCTACATCACTGGTGAGAGCAAGAAGGCAGTTGAGAACTCCCCGTTTCTTGAGAAGCTGAAGAAGAGAGGCTATGAGGTTCTTTACATGGTAGATGCCATTGATGAATATGCCGTTGGCCAGCTCAAGGAGTATGAAGGAAAGAAGCTTGTTTCAGCTACAAAGGAGGGTTTGAAGATGGATGAAAGTGAGGATGAAAAGAAGAAGCAGGAGGAGTTGAAGGCCAAATTTGAGGGTCTGTGTAAGGTTATCAAGGATGTTTTGGGTGACAAAGTGGAGAAGGTTATTGTATCTGATCGTGTGGTTGATTCTCCCTGTTGTTTGGTTACGGGTGAGTATGGATGGACTGCTAACATGGAGAGGATCATGAAAGCTCAGGCATTGAGAGATTCAAGCATGGCAGGGTACATGTCAAGCAAGAAAACAATGGAAATCAACCCAGAGAATCCTATTATGGAGGAACTGAGGAAGAGGGCAGATGCTGACAAGAATGACAAATCTGTTAAGGATTTAGTACTGCTGCTGTTTGAGACATCTTTGCTTACATCTGGATTCAGCCTTGACGAGCCTAATACCTTTGGAAACAGAATCCACAGAATGTTGAAGTTGGGACTGAGCATTGAGGAAGATGAGTCTGGTGACGGTGATGCTGATGTGCCACCACTTGAGGATGTTGATGTTGATGCCGATGCAGATGGTAGCAAGATGGAGGAGGTTGACTAAGATATGGTGCTTTGCACCCAGTTGTTTTATTCCGCTCTAAACTACATCGACTTTTGTTTTATCATGTTTTGAGCTGCTTTTGTTTTGTTGCTAGGCAATGACATCTCAAGTTTAAATTACTAATCCAGCTCCATTTCAAGCTTTTGTCGGCTTAAACTAAATTATCAAGACGTCATACTTCAAATTTGGAACTTATTTGAATTAAGATTCAACAATAATCACTCTGATTGTCATCTTCAAAGCATCATGGCAACCACAATACTATGTAAAAGTGTTTGCAAATCAACCATAAACAATAACCCGCAATTGAAAATGGAATGTAAATAGTGCTTTCAAGTTCATTATCATTTTTCAACAAAATACAAATTCAGAAAAGAGTCACAACTCTAAATAAATCAAATCAAAATATCAAAAATTCAAAATCAATCATATTTTATACCAGAAATATAATCAAAAACTTGACATGTAATGACCAAAATCAAAATAAACTTCAATAATTGAAATTGTTGAAAAAGGTATTTGAAATACCTTGATTTTCTAATGAAATAACATATATATACAGAAAATCATAAGCAAGATAAGGTTGAAGGGCACCTCTAACACAAACCCTAAACTTCCCAGCAAAGCTTTTGAGAAACGCATGGTGGTGTTGTTTAGCTTTGATTTGAGTGAGGACTTGTCAAACTGAAAGGTAAAAACATCGATCATTGATGAAGTTGTTTTCATTGTTTTGTCGGAAATCATATTGTGTATTTATACATGTGTTTTCATGGGCAGTTGTTAGAATCTTGAAGATTCTTGCCAGTGTAGTTGAACAGAGACTTCGGGGGTGTCTTCCAACATACTGTCCCCTCAAATAGTAAAGTTGCTGCTAATTTGTTACCAAAAGCATCTTATTGCTCGAAAAATATTGATAAATATGTCAAAAATACTTGAAATTTGAATACCTTTATTAGAAGTTTGAAAGGCTAAAATATTTTCCAAAGAATCCATTCCAAATTTTCAATTTAAAAAATCCATCAATAAATATATGCTGATCAGCTGATGAGTAAAAACATCATATACCTCTTATGACCCATGTCACGAATAGCAGATGCAGGAGGTCCAATAACATCAGTTTTAAGCCAACCTTCAGGTTACAATACAGCAGTATTTTGCCAAATGCTAGCGAGTTGCCATTTAGAGAAATTCTGACTGAGTTAGAGACTTGAATTGCAAAATCCCAATGAGAAAAAATTACTAGAACTTTCAATTCAAGAGATTAGCTAAAGCAGTGGCAGCAACTGCTGCTGCACACTGTTTTCACTTATCCCCTGTAAGACTATGCAACGCCACATGGGGAGTAAGGCGGACCTAAAACAATGCTTTAGGATGTCTTAACAAAGTTTACTATGCCAACTGCCAAGTACAACTTCTTCACATGAAGTGATTATCACTCAGCCAAAAATTTCCTTTTCTTTGATGTGTTCATGTAAGGTCTATACGCCCATTCATCTTCTGCTTCACTCTTGTCCAAAGTTCCCAGTTTAATCTGCAAAACAATCCAATTCGAAAAATTTAACACACTAAAATTTAGCACACTAAAATAAGCTACTGTTCACGTCGTGCACAACAATGTGACATTTCAGTACCTTATAAAGCTTCATCTCAAAACGTGGTCCAACTTCCCTCAGCTCAAGTGACTTGGGACCTCCTTTTTGCTCATAAACATGGTGTCTGTAAAATCAAGTAACCTTTTAGTTCCGGACAGTAAGTATGGTCACTTTACACATAATTTTCTACCAACCAATAAAGAATACGATACAACATCAGAAGTTGGAGGACTAATTCTAAGTTTAGAGTTGACATATTGATTCCGAGGCATTTTGGTAATGGTGGCAAGTGATGGATAATTCATTATAAATGCTAGTCTGAACAGATAAAAACAATGATTCATCGAGGTGATATGTAATTAAGACCTAGCTCAAATTAAGACTACTAAAAGTAATGGCAAAGTCATGAATCAACCAAAAATTAATGCACACTAACCTGAATGATATGTAATCAGATTGGTTTGAAAAAGTAATTATGCGCTTTGTGTCTGGCTTGGGAATTGGAAACAGATACTTCAAGATAGTTGCAGTTCTTTGACCGAGCTAAACAACAATTGTTTGAGCAATCAATGTCAAACAAACGTGGAATGCTTATACAAAATTGTTTTGCAATGATGAAGATGAAAAGTGTCAAAATAACATCAATAATAATCATAGTGACCCAATAAACTATCATATAAAATAATAAATGTCAACTAATAAGCCTGAAGTTCAATAGTACAGGATAGATAACAACTTGTGAACTTCAATATGATTTACAAATGCCTTGATCAGAAACATGGAATAGTGAGCACACATTTAATAATTTTTTGAATGAATAAGATACCTTAGTTGAAAAGTTGTTCAGAATGATATGAGGGTAAGCTTCAGACATTGTTCCAATTTTTCTATCCTTGATGTCGTGTCTTGTCACCTAGCGGGAAAGAAGCCATTTCATATGCAAAAGAAATAAGTCCCATGTAAAACTCTTGGTTTAACAACAAAAAGAGAAAAATCACTTACCACATTGTTCAAGCTAAAGTGAGCAGTTGGGCCGTAAGGTAAATGACAGATAATTAATGCATCAGGTACACCGACACTCACGGACAAATATAACATCTGTGAAATCATGAGCCTGACAACTCTTTATAATTTCAGGTATCACCTGGAAAGAAAGATATTTTCTAATCAATCCTCCACTAGGTACAAAAAGGTGCTTGAGACATGCTTTATCAGCAAAACACAGTGACAAATAAGATATTAAGCTTCCTCAGAGAACTTCCTCCAGCCCAAAGTAAATAAATAGCAGCAGTACTAAATAGCGGTTGAAGTTTATTATATAGGATGAAACCAACCTGATTACCACGATTCATTCTTTCAGCATTGGGGAATACAATACTCAGCTCCTAAAAGATAAGAAAAAAGGGGAAAAGCCTCAATTCAGTTGTACATTACCGAAACAAAAAGTAGTAGCTTCAAATATGAAATAAACAACAACCTTTGCAAACTGAACAAGAGACCACTAGGATTGCGAGAAGTGGTGAGCAATATTTTCGGAGGTGTGAGAGCAGCATTGGCATACTCATCATCAATGTTAGATCTCGGAACTACAGTCAAACATTAAAAAAATTAAAACTTAAAACAAAATTCAATTAAAGTTTCAATAAGCAGCTACTATTAAAATATTTACAACAAAAAAAACAAGAAATAAAAATCAGCGCATACCAGCAGTGTTTTCATCCTCCAAATCAATTTCATTCCTCAAAGCAGCCTCCTCATTCCTAAGCTCCGTCGGGATAGGTTTTCCCTCTAAACCAGAAAAAGCATGTTAAAGCTTCACATTTTAGCTCTATAATACAAATAAAAATCGATTAAGCAACAAATCACCTTGTAACGCAGCTTTAATCTTCTGCTTCTTTTCAAAAGCGCTTCTCTCCTTATCGTCCATCGCTTTTCGGTACATGTACTCCCTCCTCTGCCTCTGGCTCCGCCGCAACATCTTCCCTTCAAGATTCACTAAACCCTAGCAATACGAAACGGAACGAACAAGTTTCACTAAACCCTAGCAAGACGAAACCAACAAGTTTCAGTAAACCCTAGCTCGCTACTTCGCTGACCTTTCGCAATTTGAAGCGCAGCGTTTTGGTTCAGACGTCCAGTACTGGCCCAAATGTTGTCCCTTTTTACGGCGCTTAATGCCTAGGCGCTGTCGCGTCGTCCGCTTTTTTACAGCGCTTGAAGTTTAGTCGCTTTCTTATCTTCAACTTATTACAGAAAACGCTGTCGTATTTCAACTTTTTTAAACGCTGAACAATACGTATAAGGCCAATTAAGTACCGAATATTAAGCCTAGATTTATTTTCTGATGATAATACAATATTTATAATAAGTAAGTACATTTTAATACCGAATATTTATCTTAGGTTTTATTTTCTGGTGATAATATATTATTTACTAAGCATAAGTACATTTTAAATAACGAATATTAATCCCAACATTTACGTTTTTTGATTTTCAATAAAATTCAAATTACTGATTTTTAAATACATTCTTTTCATATAAATCAAAAGTTTCTTGCAGATTTTTAGGAATTTTGAATGGTATAACAACTCAACCTAATATTTATACATAATTAATTATTGAATTGAAGATCAAAATTCGAACCGTGTTTTTTCAGAGGATAATATTATGGATATTTGGAAGGCAAAAGTAAAAGTAATAAAATTAAATATAATAATTCTCATTAATATTAGTCTAATCGAGAAAAGTTCAAGGAAGACATATATCTTTTCGTAGGACGGTGAGACACAATTTTAGTCGTTCATTACTAATAATCTAACGGATGAGATTTAAACTCAAAATAACCGTCAAATCTAACCACCCGTGTTTTTTGCAAATTCAACCACCCAATTTAATAAAAAATCAATTAATCTCAACCGTCAGATTAATCAAATCAACAGTTAAGATTAAGTCCTTCCGTTTCACAAAAACATACCGTCCCTCTAGATCTTAACCCTAGTCTAATGATACCAAAGTTATAAAAATCTTTTAATTCAATATAAAAAATATTCATTAATATTTATGCGTTATTTATGTTTTACAGCGCTTTATATTTAAACATCGTTGCATGCCATAAGTTTTAGCCCTTTTCAAATAAGCGATGTTGTATAAACAAGGGTTTTACAGTGCTCTATATATGTTCCCCAACAAGATTGCTGATAGAGTTAGAAATATCAAAGAAAACAGGAGCCACACTGAGATATTTACAAAACAACTCCAATCTGAAAGTAGGAAGGCAGTGTTTTAACAATGTTTTCTGGTCATGAAAACCAAGGGAACAAGTTTTTCATACATTGTTTAAAAACATATATTAACTTGGGACAAACTACATGTTTGATTGAATTTACAAGGTACAATTTTATTGTATTCTGATAACAATAATGTACAAAATTCTCTTGACCTTTGCTCCCATGTAGGGAATTTTCCAAGACACAAATTTCAATTGTCCTTTGACTGGATGATCGTAAGAAAACAGAAGCAAAGCCAGCGTACACCTGAAATTGGTTGGCAACAACAATGGTTCACTTTTTTCCCGATAGCCATATTAGCTAACATTCACTTGAACCCACCAAAGTTAGCACCTCGAAACTTTGTAGGTGCAACCTACACAAGTGAACCAACGCATATGAGCACACAAAAACTCTTTGTATCTGTTCCCAACTTGCAATACTACATGAACTAAAAGTCAAAAGCCAGGACTTTGCATTAAGGAAAATGCATGTAATTTAAACTTGTCTTATGGTGTTGGATAAGGTTTCCACGGCTGGCATATCCCTTTGAACTCTTGTAAATGCCTGGTAGCACTTTCTCATAACAGTTGTGTGCTATTCCTATTTTGATCTCAAAGTTATCCAGCTCTGTATCTTGTCTGATGCATCATTGATCGTTGTTGAGCTTTGAAGCCATGAAATCTCAATAAGCGCCTTCATGTAACTGCTGCCAAAGGCTCTTTATCTCGTCTGTCTCCAACTGTTGCAAAACTAGCTCTCTTTGTTTTTCACATGTATCATCCATTATAAGAAGGTCATATTCAGTTCAAATAAAAAAAATATAAAATCTAAATATAAAATCTAAATTTAACTAAAACTCCGAAACTAAAGCTGATTTCCCCAACTACGGCGCCAAAATTTGACAGCACGTTGTTGTGCATAAAAATCTAAATTTATAATCCTATTAATACAAGCACAACGCTAAGTAGGGCCGAATTCAAAGGAAAGCAATCTAGTTTCAGAGTTGTATTGCTAATCCTAAAAGGGGGTTTGGAGATTTGTTTATAGCTAACAACTAAAGGGTTTGATAATAAATGAGAATACATGGTTCAAAAAATCTAGTTGCAACCAGTACTCACAGACCATACATGCATCAATATAATCAATTATAGTTCTAGTTAGATACTTCCGCTAGATATTTTACCTAATCCTAGTTCCATTTTATATTCTCCTAGTTCCATTTTCTAATCGCTATAGTCTAATAATTACCTAATTAAACTAACACAAAAGTTCCATCGTTAAGCTATGCTATTATGACAGTCCAATTAGGTATCATTCAAAACCTAATAGTTCCACTGTTGTCTTCAATTAAATAAATAATTTACTAATAAGGCATCATATAAATTTTCTTTCTCATAATTTGTATTTTTGTTTTTATTGACATGTTGTTCAATGCTGCCATTTTTGAGTTGCTGGCATGCAAACTGATAAGATACAATCTGTAATTTGCTTTGCTTTATTATTATATACGTAAGTGTGAGTGCTTGTCGACTTAGTAACCTCTAAATGAGATTTTGCCATTAAAACAGCGAACAAATTTGTGTGTGCTAAAATCTTCTTGAAGCCTTCAATTCTTAATTGCAGTTACGAATATCTGCAATTGGACCATCACTAGAAAATAGGGTGTTAAGGTGGACTGTAAATTTTAGTATAGCCGGTCCAATTTATTGTCTTTTCTTTTTATAAAAGAATTTGGATAAGAATAATATCATATTTATAACCTCATTTTCATTCATATAAATTAGTGTTTAATAGATGATAGCATTATTTGAAGTAGGGTTTAATAAATAAATATGTAATCATAGGTAGATTTTTAGAAAATGAAAAATTGATTTCAAAATATAACTTTAATATTTAATAGTATAGATAATTAAGGCATCATCTTGATTAGTAATACAGATTTTTCAAGTTTCAACATGTCTTAATAAAAAAACGTTAGATCAAATTAGCTAAATATTATCTAAAATCGTTTTAAGGCAGTTTTAATTATACATGTTATTGACGAGACTCTGTCCCTAAATTTACGATAAGAGAAAGTCAAACACATATATGTGCATCGGATAATTATCTCTTTGATGCGTTGGAATTTGTAGTCTAAATTCGATTGTTTCCGTATGTTATATTCTTATTAAATTAATATAATTTTATACCGTGTCTTCATTCATATAAATAGTTAACTACATCATCTCCAACATGCACTTGTCATCATGAAAAGCAACATTACATCTGAAGCTCAAGTTAAAATCAGTATGGAAGAAAATCAGGCGAGAATAAATATTGTTGTTGAAGCTCCAGTGCGCATAAATATTGATTCCAAAACTGATCAAGTACAAAGTATCCGAGCTCAAGTGCAAAAAGTTGAGATACAAAAAGGGCAAGAAGCTCAGGTACAAAAAACACAAGCTCAACTACAAAGCGTGCAAACTCAATTACAAAGAGGACGAGGGCAAGCTCATATACAAAGAGAACATGTTCAGATCCAAGTAAGAGAAGGAGAGTTATCAGAAGAGTCTTGCCAATATATTGTAGTGTTTTTTACTTTTATTATCATCATGTATTTAATGGTGGGTTTGATTTTATATTTAGTGAATAAAAAGATTATCTGATCATAGTTGCCAAAATTTATATTATCGTTTTTATGGACATTATTAGCTACTGCACACTATAATTTGTGCTAATAACATTTAACTCTTTATCATATTTTACTTCCGTGTGTTCAAATCACAAAAGTTTAAGGTTTAGGGCTAAATAATTGATGAGAATACTTGCATATTGGATGCAAATTAAGTGAAACACTATAATTTATGTAAGACGGTGAAATATGATTATGACAATTGATTTACATCGATCCAACGATTAAAAATTTGCTAAATTTAATAAAAAGATCAAATTAATCACAATCAAAATTAGGTCCAATTATTTTACATATTTTTGCTGTCCCTCTCTATCTCAGCCCCTCTTTGGTAACTCTATAATTGCTCCTCTAAAAATCAGTCAATTAAATAATTAACATTATTGCATTTAAAATTAACGGACGGAGTCAACTTTTACGCAAGTAAATGAGACGAGAATATTCAATAGTTACTTCAAAGATAAATTAAAAAATAATTGCGTGGATAATTATCAAGCATGTTTCGGTGGTTATATTAAGTTATTATTTTTATTTACAATTTGAGATAATTATTGTCGAGTTATTTTAACCAATTTAGAATTCTCTCATGTTAAAATATAAAAGGATTTGTATATATGATAATAATATAATTATATTACAACCTCTTCACTACAGTCATATAAATAATTAACTAAACAATAATCTTTCAATATAATTTTCAAGTAACTTAGCCATCGAGAAAAAACATCATTATTTGTGAAGCTGATCAAGTTAGAATAATAAAGATGGAGAAAAATCAAGTGCAGATAAATATTGATGCTAAAGCTCAACAAGTGTTCATAGATGTTGATTCTGAAGCCAAAGTACAAATACGTCGGCAAGGTAATGTTGAAATAGACCAAGCTCAGCAACAAAGATTGCGAGCTCTTGCAAAAACAAATTTGCAAACCTATGAACAAAGATGTCAAGATCAGGTAAAAAGAATTGAAGTATCACAAGAAGCTTGCGTTAAATTAATTTTGTTTTTTGCTGGATGTGTATGCCTTGGTATTTTAGTAGGAGTACTTTTGGTGCTCAAGAAATTTGGTCTAACCTAGCCTACCGCAGCTTTTTTATCCTCACAAATCACAATTTTAATAATCAAAATTCAAATGCCTTTCTTTTATTAGAAGAGTATATTTGAAAAAATTGTGACTTTCAAATTTCGATTTTGTACATTCTACTAAGAAAATTTCTCAGAACAATATGCCATGGGCTTGAAATCGTGCACCAAAATAACAAGGTCAGACAATGAACAAACATAGGCATGTATTTAACGTTTTTCGCAAGTATTTGAATAGTCCAGTCTTGGTATTGGGCCCAAACGGCACAGTTTCGTACTTGATTTGCCCTATAACTCGGCTCATTTACTACGCCGGTGAGCCATATCGTCGCGCAGCTGTTACTGTCCTGACAATGTTCTTACTGGTCATTACCTTAATGCTTTTTTTCTTTGTGGTGATACCCCTGTGATAAAAACAATCTCTAATTTATATATAAGAGGATGTTCGTTCATACTTCATAGAATACCTACACAAAACTTGACATAAGAATAATGATGATGTTAGAGAAACTCAATTGCTGGAATTATTTAATGAAATGTGAACACATACCGATTTCATGTCCATTGAAATTCCTCATCCCGACAATCCAAAGCGTAAAATGTGAACTCGTCTCTAACTTCATTTATAACACTTGATGGATAACTTTGTGTGCCATTTGGAAATATCTATGTTTGTACATTAAAAATCGACATAAAAAATACGTTAGTAACTAAAATAATGTTTACACTTAATCTCCATACACGTAATGATTTTTTACCTCATTCAGATTGTGGTTGAACTGTCCATTATTTTCACGAATATATGTAATAATGTCTTGGATGTATCTCAAACAATAATAGTCACATAATTTTGTTTTTGAAGGCTGTGTTGGACACTTGTTAATAAGAAGAAAATATATCAATATAATTATATGAAACATTAAATATGGCTGCAATTGCACTTACTATGTTACCTCAATTTCTTTCCATATAGGTGGACTAGGAGTTGAAGAAAATAATGGTTTGTCAAATACGTACTCAAAGGGATCACAATAAGGTAGAAAATAACAAAATATGGAGTCTCTGTCTGGCAAAGTCAACCGAGCTGATAATGCATCAATCCTATCATTGATGTCCAAAGTAGTTGTCATGGCTGATGGTTCAATGTATCCAAATTTCATCCCAAAACTTCCAAACTCCTTGGAAAGATAACTGTATACAATTTTTAACCAAACCATATTATAAATTTGAAAATTTCATAAATAATTACATGATGATTAAAGATATTACCTCAGATACAGTTCTACAGCCTTGATTTCCGATTTTTTCTAGCTTTAAGACTTCAATAATATCATCGCAGAATAAATGCAGCCAGGCATCATCTCCAAACACATCACTCGATAATAAGATGTTCATCGAAGTTTTCAACTGAAGTGCACGAACATATAACATCTTACAATGAGCGCCTAAGCGGGCAATCTTAGGGTCGGAGCATTTCGAATTCATTGATGCATATTTATACTCATCATATGCATGGAAAATGTTATTTTTAATCAAAAGTTAAAGTTCCCAAATTAAACAAAAAGTTTAATAAAATATAATTACATACCTTGCTCCCAATTTGAACTAGGGACTTTGGCCAAGAGATAATTTTGAACAATGCATCTTTGACATGCATTCTCCATCGGATGCGGCAACGGCTGATTAGGCTCGATAGAATAATGCAAGATCACCTTTACTCTATCATCCTCAATCAGTTGATAGTGTACATATCTCCCTGACATAGCACGTCCATATGCAACAATCTTGTTCATCTCTTTAAGATCGTCGCAAACATACAATCCGCATTTTACCCCCGCCTGCGACAAATAAATAAAAGTTAAAAACAAATATAAATATGATATATTTATGTAATATATACCTCAGGAAGTTTAGCGAACATATCAGTTGGACGCAAGATGTCAGATTGCTGAATGGAACTGCTATCCATTAAGTGTTGCACAACATTCGTACTCCATTTGATTGATGTGGAACCCTTAGGGAATCCCATTTTCCAACCCACTGCCATGCCAACACCCCGAGTCCGCCCAGGGTTTTCCTATTGCTTGTGTCAGTATGTCATTGGCCCCTGTAGTTGAAAATGTTCAACGGATGCTTGTTTTACTGTTTGTACCTACACAAATAGTTGATTAATATTGTTAAACATATTATGCACAAAAATTCATCTATCAAATATTAGTTAATTAATAATGAGCAAACAAACGCTTACAATTTTCTGTGCAATCTCTTCAACCGTATCATTCACGTAATCACCAGTCTTGCGCAATCTAGCCCTTTTCCAGACTTCGTATCTCTCAAATGAAATCGCCTCTTCGTTTTCACTGTCTTCGAGGATACCTAAAGTTTGAAGAGCCTCTATTGTCTCTTTTTTCAAAAGTTCTTCAGCGCGCACTTATCCGCCTCGAGAAATAGTGTGGTGATACTTATTTAGTTTTGCTCTCTCGGCAGCCATCAATCCCTCTTCAATAAATTCTTTGGTATTTCTACCAGCCACAAATTCGGCCCACTGTTCTGGTGTGATGACTAATATACTGTTGTGGGATCTTTTCCTTTCTTGTCTCCCTTAATGTAATTTTTTGTAAGCAAGGTCTTGAATTTTCTCCATGAAATACCTGCTATTCTGAGCTCATTCTTTCTATGAGTATGAGATACCTCAAATTTTGCTTGAAAATGAAAACATACAAGTATAAATTATAGTTTAAACAAACATATAAAACTACATATATTAACCCAAAGTAGATAAAAATGCACAGAATCACTTCAAACGACATATCAAAGAGAAAAGAAATTACAACTTTCAAAATTTTAATTACAATACCTTCACGTCATCCATACAAGGTTCTTCAACTCTACAGTAACATTCTTCCAATTATCAATAGTAAATAGGACTCTCGTTCGGGCGGCTAAACAAAGTGCACTCCTCCATATTGCTCTATTCGGACCGATTGCTTGACCTCTATGATTAAATTGAATCGAAGTCTTTGTTTTCGAGTTATTTTTTTCCTTGTAAAACTTAGTCAAATACGTTGGCCCCCTCTTTCGGCTATTAAGGGGCACAGAAGAATCTCCCGCGGAATCAACATTAGAATCAACATCATTCCCAAACTGTCCTTCATCCATTTCTGAATTATAATGTTGTGGCTTGAACAAAACGACGGAATTACTAGTGTAAAATAGAGTTACAACAGCGTGCGTTCATTGTAAAACCCTAGCTCTTTACCGACTTGAACATTACATTTTGGTCATTTCGGAACAAATTTGAAAGAATTCAAGGAGAAAGGTCAAGAGGTGTTACAACTTCCCTTTAAGGAATGGGAACAACTTCGAGAATTAGACCTCCTTAAATATTGAGGCAAAATCAACCTTGAATTCCATTTTGCTGAAGACATGTCCAATTTGTCATTCACTTGTCCAGTTGAAATTAGCCACTATGGCAGTTTAATTAGAATGGGTTATTGTAAATAACCATTGTAAAAAGCATTATTTTTATTGAATAAATAAAACATGTGTTGATACATGATCTCATTTCACAAATGAGGTAAAGTCTATGAGTTTTAAAACACTTCAACTCATTCAAATCCTCACCCTTTTAATGTCGCTAAAAAGCAAACATTTCTATATATATTATTGTTGATGCATTTCTATTGCACAAGATTTTACAATATTACTGTTGATGCATTTGTATTGCACAAGATTTTTGTAATGCCGCTAAAAGCGAAGCTGTCTTTACTTTGATACGGTACTGTATTTGATTTGTGTTTGTTTGGGGTTTAAGAATGGATTTCATATGGTGGATATGATCAGATATGCTGCTAAACAAAGCAATTAATTCAAGATTCTTCAAATCATCAAGAAGTTTGTGAATTCAAGTTTAGGAGTTTTGGGTTTGAAATCAATGGCTTCCTTAAGTTTGAGATTGGCATATTCTTCACTTGTCACTTGAAATTTGAGAGCACCTATATATTCATCACATATCAACAAACACATCAAAGAATACGAGTCTCGTATTACCAGACGAAGAATTAAATGAAAGAAGACCATGTGGGCAAGAAAAATCGTATAGAATTTTGATGAACGAATAAATAGTCTATATTTATTCGTATCTCCGCTTAATATTTTGTTCGTTCCTTATTCTATCGAGAGTCTTTTGATGCTTTTCGTGTCTTTTGCAGGACAAAATCAAATCTATGACGACACGAGGCACCTTGGGGAGATTTCCAGCTTTTTCAGCAAGAAGTGACTCGACCGAATCAATATGGAGAGACCGAATCACTAACTGATTCGACCGAATCAAACATGTGGAGGAGTGATTCGACCGGATCACCTCTGATTCGGTCGACCATGTAGTGCACTGCCCATGTGATTCGACCGAATCACTACCCTGTGCAGAACGAGTCAAAAGTGATTCGGTCAACGGTCAGACACAGAGTAATTTTCGGGACTATAAATAGAAAATGCTGATTTTGAAGATAGAGTCCTGGATTTTGAGAAAGCCCTAGAAGAAAGAAGGAGAGAAATCAAGGATCCAAGCTAGAAGTTCATCATCCAAGCAAATAGAGAAGCTCCCAAACTCTTTTCCATCATTTTCTCTTCATTTTGATGTATTTTTCACTAAGTTTGAACATGTTTTCCATTGTCATGTGTGAGTAGTGCTAGGTTTGGGGATCTCATGATCCCTTAGGTTAGGTTTTACCATGTAAACAACTCATTTTACATAGTGAATGAAGTATTAGTTGATTCCCTTATGAAATGGATACTTACTTTAATGATGTGCTCTAAGTGTTTGATGAAATGCCTAGTCCACTATCTTATTTAATGTGACATTGTTTCATTCAATGATGATTGATGTTGTGATGTTCACTATCCATTTCATGAATTTTATGTGATCTTACATGCATGATGATGATGTATGATTATGTAGATGGGTTTATTTTGAAAACTCCTATGTTACCGATCAATAGACCGATGGGTTGAGATTATGGGGCATAGGAGATACACGGTTCAATAGAACGACGGTTTGAGAACCGTGTCATTTACCTAGTCCCTAACCAATGATGGAACGATGGTTGAAATTGGTTAAGGGGTTAAGGAATAACCTAGGGAAATTAACTAAGTTCATTCATAAGAAATCTTAACATTGTTTGCATGGAAATTTGCCTAGCCTAAGGAGGATTGAATCCCTAAATCATTTTATTGATTGTTATCTAAATCGTTTAGCTTAGTTTGATTGAACCAACAAAACTTAAAAACCAAATCCCCCCCCAAATCCTTTTAGATAACTAAGTAGTGCACCCTAGTTAACTAGTTTGTAGCATCTCTTGGGTTCGACTCTAGGTCACCCCTAGATATATAAATTGTGTTTGACTTGTGATTAGGATACCCCTAAATACTAAACGTCAAAATGGCGCCGTTGCCGGGGATGCTTTTTAACTAGTTGCTAGTTTAAGTTACTTAGGATATCTAGTTCACTTCTTGTTTGTTTTTGCTCTAGTTGTGATAGCTTGTCTTATTTTCTTGTTCTTACCTATCTCTTGTTCCTACTAAGTTTTCCTTGACTACTTGTAGGAGATTGAATGCAATCAAGAGGAAGAGGGAGACCGAAAAAAGACAAGGGTTCATCATCTAGTAGTGACCAACCTCCTCATCCCCCTACGCCTTCACCCACAATACCCACAATACCTCAACCAACCATCCCCATTAGAAACCTAGAAGTAGTTCTTGACATGAATCCCGCGGATAACATGGAACATCCACCTCCTAGACCTCCACCAAGGAATAACCCACCTCCTCCACCACACCAAAATGAACCAAGACCTCAAGTGCCTAGACCCCTACCGAGAAACCAACCAAACCCTCATGAGGATGAAGAAAGACCGGTTGGGGACTACATTGCTCCAACCGTAGGATACTATGGCTCTCCCATTTATATGCCCGAGGGCGAGGAATATGAATTTGAGGTAAAGTCGGCTCTCCTCCACATGGTCTCGGCTAATCAATTTGATGGGTATGGGAACCCAAATTCTCACCTAGCTCAATTTACGGAATTATGCCGCACATACAAGGTGCCCGGGGTGAGACAAGAATGCGTCTACATGAAAGTCTTCCCGTTCTCATTGAGTGGAAAGGCAAGGGATTGGCTCATGAGCCACGAGCCAAATACCTTCGGACATGGGATGAGCTTGCCCAAGCTTCCTAATGCAATATTTCCCTCCCGCCAAGACTAAGAAGATTCGGGATAAGATCAATCAATTTGCACAAATGGATGATGAGAGTTTTTATGAGGCATTTGAGCGTTTCAAGGAATTACAAAGAGATTGCCCTCATCATGGGTTTAACAAGTGGCAATTGATGCAAAGTTTCTATGATGGAATGGAGCAAGAGGGAAGGAACTTGATGGATCAAGCTAGCGGTGGTGGAATATGGATTTAACGGCCACGGATGGGTTCAAGATCATCGAGAAACTTGCTAGGAACTCTCATCAATGGGGAGGTGAAAGGAATCACCTCAAGAAGACGGAGAGGTATTATCCAAACAAAGGTGTCACAAAGGAAGATTTCAATTCCCTAGCCAAGACGGTGAACTCACTTGCTCAATCTATTGGGAATTTGAACTGTGAACAAAAGGAGGGAAGTGCACCAAGTTTGTAGAGTATGCTCAAGTCCATCTCATGAAGAAACTCTTGTCCCTCCAAGAATGAGGAAATTGAGGAGATTAGCTACATAAACCGAAACCAAGATAAAGCCTATGCCCCTAACCCAACCCACTACCAACCTAGAAATCCTAACCAACAAGTGCGGTTATGAAGATCAAGCATCAAAGGAAACCTCCATACTCAAATGATCAAAGGGCTTCTCAAAGCACATTCCAAGCTAAGAATCCATCAAGCTATGTCCCTCCTCAACAAAGAAGTAATCAACAAGGGAGTGGACTTATCCAAGAAGAGAATTCCAAGGAAGTAGCTCTCAACACCAAGGGTATGCACCTAGACAAGAGGACACTCCTCCTCCTCCTCCTCCGAATGAAGACCCTCTAGTAGCTTTGATGGCTCAAATGGCGGCCACCCAAGCTCAACAACAAAAGGACACCCAACTCTTATATGCTCAACAACAAAAGGACACTCAACTCATGATACAAAGGTTAGAGCACAAGTTTGAGCAAAAATTCGATCAACTTCAAGCGCATAATAAGATGCTCGAGACCCAATTGGCACAACAAACCTCCTCCTCCTCAAGGTATCAAGGCAAGTTACCTTCCCAACCGGACGTAAATTCATCCGAAACTATCAACGCAATAACCTTGAAGAGCGGGAAGGTCTTAGAGGAACCCCAACCGAGGATGAAGTCTCAAGTTCCCACTAAAACTCAAAAAGCCAATGAAGAGCCAATAACCGAGAAAAATGGAGATGCTCAAGCTTCTAAAGCTCCCAAAGAAAGTGAAGGCACACAAGAACTTCCACCGTACATCCCTCAAGTGCCCTTCCCACAAAGGCTAAGGAAAAAGAAGGAGGATGCACACTTCAAGAGATTTGGAGATATGATAAGGAAGCTCCAAGTGACCATCCCCTTCACCGAGGTATTAACACAAATGCCTAATTATGCAAAGTTTTGAAAGATATTATATCACATAGGCGTGAAATGGTGAAATTGATCATGTTGCTTTAGATGCAAATTGTAGTGCAATTATTCAACAAAACATGCTTAGGAAGTCTCATGATCATGGTTCTTTCTCTATTCCTATTGATATTGGTGATATAAACATAGCTAGTGCATTGTGTGACCTAGGAGCAAGCATATCTTTAATGCCATTTTCATTGTTTAAAAAGCTTGACATGGGAGATCTTACTCCTACATCCATTAGTCTACGCCTAGCGGATAGATCTTCTAGATTACCTAAGGGTATACTAGAGGATGTACCCATTAGAGTCGGGAAATTCCTTGTTCCCGTAGACTTTTATGTGTTGGAAATGGATGAGGAGCATGAGATCCCAATAATCCTAGGAAGGCCTTTCTTAAATACGGTGAAAGCCGTGATAGATTGTGGTGAAGGGACTATAGAGTTGAACCTAGGGTGTGAGAAAATAAAATTTCACTTAAGAAAAATGTTAAACTCACCTAGCAACTCTATGGGATGTCATATGATTGAGGCGTTTGATTCTTGTGATGTGTTCTCTTCCTTTGATGATTTAACCGCTTTTGAGTTTGAGTTGTTAAGGCAAGATGAGCCTAGTGAGTCATTTGCGTCATTAATGTCACTTGATGAGGATGAGGATGCCTTCAAAGAGGCAACACTTGAAGAGGAAATCAAGGAGGAGAAAGGTAAGGAATTTGGTGTGGAGTTGAAACAACTTCCACCAAATCTGAGGTATGAATTCCTAGGACCCAATGAGACTTTCCCGGTGATTGTTGAAGCTTCTTTGAATAAGGAGGAAACTTGTAAATTGTTGCATGTGCTGAAAATGTATAGTGGTGCTATTGGACATTCTATTGATGATTTGAAGGGAATTAGCCCACAAATTTGCATGCATAGGATTAGGTTAGAAGAGAATGCTAAACCTAGCCGTGAATTTCTTAGACGTTTAAATCCTAAGCTAGGGAAGTAGTCCTAAAGGAAGTAACAAAACTTAGGGAAGCGGGGATCATTTATGCTATCCCCGATTCGGAATGGGTTAGTCCCATTCATGTAGTACCTAAAAAGGGAGGTTTAACCGTAATTCAAAATGATAAGCATGAATTGATCCCCACCCGTTTGGTAACCGGGTGGAGAATGTGTGTGGACTATAGGAAACTCAATAAGGCTACTAAGAAAGATCACTTCCCGATACCTTTCATAGATCAAATGCTAGAAAGGTTATCGGGACACGAGTATTTTTGTTTCCTAGATGGATATAGTGGATTTTTCCAAATCCCAATCCACCCGGATGATCAAGAGAAAACAACTTTCACATGCCCTTATGGCACATTTGCTTATGGGAGAAATGCCATTTTATGGTAAGAGAGGGCATTGTTCTAGGGCATCGGGTGTCAAAAAGAGGGATTGAAGTTGATAGAGCTAAAATTGAAGTGATAGAGAAACTTCCTCCACCAAGGGATGTGAAAGGAATTAGGAGCTTCCTAGGGCATGCGGGTTTTTATCGTAGGTTTATCAAGGATTTTTCTAAGATAGCCAAACCCCTCACTAACCTCCTGTGCAATGAAGTAGAGTTCAATTTTGATGGATCTTGCTTGAAAGCTTTCGAAACTCTGAAAATGGCTTTGGTTAGTGCCCCGATCATCCAACCACCGGATTGGAACTTGCCTTTTGAGATGATGTGTGATGCTAGTGATACCGCTATTGGAGCGGTGTTAGGACAAAGAGTGGAGAAGAAGCTTCATGTCATCTACTACATTAGCAAAGCCTTAGATCCTACCCAAGAAAACTACTCAACCACGGAGAAGGAGATGTTAGCCATAGTGTATGCCTTTGAAAAATTCAGGCAATACCTTGTAGGATCAAAGACAATAGTATAATCCGATCATGCGGCTATCAAGTACCTTGTGTCGAAAAAGGAGGCCAAGCCTAGGCTAATTAGATGGGTTACTCCTCCTCCAAAGAGTTTGATATAGAGATCAAAGATAAGAAGGGTGTGGAGAACGTAGTAGCGGATCACTTGTCTAGATTAGAGCCAACGAACCCAAGGAACTCCTTAGACGCCCCATTGAAGATTTCATTCGTAGGGGAGTATTTGCTAAGTCTAGACACATCCCAAGCCCCATGGTATGCCAGACCTAGTAAACTACCATGCTTGCGGAGTTATACCCGAGGACCTAAGCTACAATCAACGGAAGAAATTCCTCTATGACTCCAAACCGCTACTATTGGGATGACCCTATCTATATAGGCTTGTGTGGATGGGATTTATAGAGTGTGTATCCCCGAGGATGACCAAAGAAAGAATACTTGAGAGGTGCCATTCTTCCCTTATGGTGGCCATGGATCTTCTTCCAAAACCGCATCTAAGTGCTACAATGTGGATTCTATTGGCCTAGCTTGTTCAGGATGCTTATGAATTTGAAAAGCTTGTGATCCATGTCAAAGACTGGAAATATTTCTAGGAGGGATGAATGCCCCAAGGGCATTCTTGAGATTGAAATTTTCGATGTTTGGGGCATTTTGATTTCATAGGGCCTTTCCCATCCTCCGTATGGAAATAAATACATCCTTGTGGCGGTTTGATTATGCTCTCCAAATGGGTAGAAGCCATAGCCGCTCCGACTTGTGATGCTAAAGTGGTGTCAAAGCTTTTTAAGAAAGTGATATTTCCAAGATTTGGAACTCCAAGAACCGTCATAAGTGACAATGGAACTCACTTCAAAGAAAAGCAACTAGAGGTCATGCTCCACAAATATGGGATCTTCCACAAGATTGCAACTCCATATCATCCCCAAACTAGTGGGCAAGTGGAAGTTTCTAACCGTGAAATCAAGTCCATTTTAGAAAAGACCGTAGGGAGCTCAAGAAAGGATTGGTCTACAAAGTTAGATGAAGCCTTATGGGCTTATAGGACCGCTTTCAAGACACCTATTGGCATGTCTCCATATAGGCTAATCTATGGAAAGTCATGCCATCTCCCTGTGGAGATGGAATACAAGGCTATGTGGGCGATCAAAAAGCTAAATTTCGACTTGAACAAAGCGGGAGAAAAGAGGAAGCTTCAACTCCATGAGCTTGAGGAAATCCGTTTGGATTCCTATGAAAGCTCTAAAATCTATAAGGAAAGAGCTAAAAGGTGGCATGACAAGAAGATCACTAGGAAGAGCTTCAAGAGAGGAGATTATGTGCTTCTATTCAATTCAAGGCTTAGACTCTTTCCGGGCAAGCTGAAATCTAGGTGGTCGGGACCATTTGAAGTTGTTAAAGTCTTTGATGATGGCCACGTAGAACTATTGAACAATGAGGGTGTCACCTTCAAGGCAAATGGCAATCGAATCAAGATTTACCATGGAACAAAGGAAGGGATGGAGCTTGACAAGTTCAAGCTCAATGATGCCACTTGAGAAAAGAATGGAAATCACTTGAGAAGAAGAAGGGATTAGAACTTCTCAAGTGCATCATTGAGTTTGAGATCCGGCTACGTCTTTGCCAAGACGTTAAACTAGGCTAGCAAACTTCTATGCCATGGATTAAACTTGTATAGCATACTTAGATGATGTGATGATTTTATCATGCTAATTCCTATTGGACTAAGTGTTGGGTGTGTTTTGTGCTTGAATGATGCTTGGATTGCCTTAGAACGTTAAATTTATATGTGTTGATTTGTTGTGAAGGTAATTCAGGTTAATTTTGTGAGTTGTAGCGAGTACTAAGCAAAAGGATCGAAAATTCTGTACAAAAGTGACTCGACCGAATCACTTTTGGGTAGGTCGAATCATGGTGATTCGCTCGACCCCGCTCAGCACTGAGCATGTGATTCGCCCGAATCACTCCTCAGGGGGATCGAATCACTTTTGATTCGCTCAGGGCCATTCCGATCTGTGCATTTGATTCGACCGAATCACCTTGCACATGATCGAGTCACACTCGACTCGTTCACAACTTCTCAGCACTGACCTCATGATTCGACCGAATCACTTATTTGGCAGACCGAATCACCACTTGACTCGGTCAGGACTTCACTTAATTTTTGAAAATCGCCAACAAAAGTGATTCGACCGGATCAAATTTTGATTCGACCGAATCAAAAGCCACCCAACACTTAAGTGATTCGACCGGATCAAATTTTGATTCGACCGAATCAAAAGCCACCCAACACTTAAGTGATTCGATCGAATGAATTTTTGGCCGAAATTACTTTGCCTAAAAAGTGATTCGACCGAGTCACTTTTACACGCCAATGTGATTCGACCGAATGACTTTCGGATTGATCCGCTCGGGTCAATCGGTCGAACCGAGTGGTTCGGTCCCTTCTCTTCTTCTTCCCCAATTCACATCTCAAAAACTCAGATTTTTTCATCACCCCCAATTTCGAAATCCCTAGATCCCCAAATTTCAAACCTTCATATCTCGCTCAATTCTTACCGAATTGCACTCCGTTTGTTCCATTGTTCTCCTCTTGTCAAGAGCTTCAAATTGATACCAAAATTGTGTATCAATTCAACCCTTTGCCCACAAATCCGAAACTCAACCCTAACACCACCCAAACACCACCACCAACTCCTCCATGGGCAAATCCAAGGAAATTGCAAAGAAGGTAGACTCCAAAGGCACAAAAAAGCAAATGGACATTACTCAATTTGCCAAAGGCAAAGGAAAAGCCTCCTCATCCAAGGACAAAGGCAAAGGCATTGCCTCCGAAGCACCACCACCACGCCCAATTCCTAGGCATCAAAGATTTCTACGGATTTCGGAAGATGAGGAAGAGGAAGAAGAACATTGATAGGGCAATCGTGGCGGTGGCCACCCAAGAACAAATGCCATACCCCTTCGGTGAGCCCTTATCTTTTGAGGATGATGACTATATTGCTAGATATGCTAGATTGTCCACTTTAATGTTAAGACTTCCGTTTACCCGGATATACCTACACTTGAAAGACTGGTTTGCTTAGGAAATTCGTGAATGTTAGAACGTAGCAATCTGGTTATTTGTTGAATAATGATCCGGGTACTCATGAGAGGTTAGTATTGGAGTTTATGTCTACGTTCAAAGCCGAATGGGAGTATGGGAATGCAAACCCATTGTTGGATGGTGGTAGACATCGTATGTAAGGTGTTGGAGTTTATTATGGGTGGAAGGGCATGTTTATTAGATAAAGGGAATTCAATCGGATCATTGGGTCGACATGGGATACCGGGGTTGTGCCTCATCAAGATAGGGAGAGGAATATGTTTTGGAGCCGATAGCAAAGAAATCTACTTGTTTTGTGTCTCCTCAACCGGCTAATGTAATTGCCTTACCGGAATGGAAGATTATACACCGTTTAGTTGCATTGAATCTCCATATTCGGAAGGATGGGGGTCGGTATGTGAACACCCAAGACTTAGACGTTATGAGAATGATTGATGAGGGGAAGGGTATAGATGTGATGGATGCCTTCACCATCCAATTTGAGACGGTTCTCCAAGCCAAATGGAAGGGTCGTGCCTTGGGAGGAGGTCCCATTATTACGCACATTGCTAGAAGTTTGGGGTTCCTCCTCGACCACGGTAATCCTTTACCAAAGAAAGCTCTAGATTACAAGACTTTGTCAAACATGCATATGTTTGACAAAAACATGAATTGGAAGGTAAGGGAAGGCCTTCCAAAGTAATCGAGGAGAGGGAGAAGAACCGTATGATGCGTGAAGGAATTTTCAAAATGAGGAAGAAGGTGAAGGAGCGGGTGAAGGAGAGAATAGAGAAGAGGAAGATGAAGATGAAGATGAAGAGCAACCTCCTTCACACCATGTGCCTCCATATGTACCACCACCTACACAACCGGACTTTGGGTATGAAGGTGGAAATGATTCATTAATGGCTCGCTTAGATAGAATGGACCGCTACAACACATGGCAAGCGAGCACACTTCACACCCTTTTTGCCCAAAACAACTACTCCGGTTGGGTGGATCCCCCTTCCCCTTACAATCACTACCCTCACCCATCAAATTACTTTGAGCCGCAACCTCCTAGCCCCTTTGATTACCCCGGTTCCGAGAGAGGAGGGGATGAAAATGCAAATGATGATGAGGAGAATGAAGGAGGGAATGAAGAGGAGGAAGAACAAGCTCCACCACCAACAAGGAAATTCTCCAAGTATTTCACAAGAAGGAGTAAGAAGTGAGCGGCAAATGAAGACTCAAAACCTTATGGTTTTTGCATTAGCTTCCCTTTTTGTGTGTTAAAAACTCATGACTTTGTGAATTTGTTTGAACTTTATGTTAGACTTGTGCTTAAATCTTATCTTATGCATTTTGTTCATTTTCATGAGTTGTGATGCTTGGAAATAATTGTTTTGAGATGTTGTTTGATGTGAAACGTTGTAGGAAAATGGATTGGGGATTGATCCATCGAAACAGGGATTTTTGGTCTCAGAAGTGATCCGACCGAATCACTTTTAGGCTGAGCGAATCACACGTGATTCGACCGGCCCTTTCGGCACTGAGCATTTGATTCGACCGAATCAATTTGCTCCTGACCGAATCACTTTTGATTCGGTCCACGCTGATTGTTGACCACCTCATGATTCGACCGAATCACTTTCATTCGCCG
This sequence comes from Sedum album, assembly GCA_006409495.1. Lineage (NCBI taxonomy): Eukaryota > Viridiplantae > Streptophyta > Magnoliopsida > Saxifragales > Crassulaceae > Sedum > Sedum album. The sequence goes on along the minus strand of QZGG01001433.1, from coordinate 23,083 downwards.
AGCGGATCACTTTTGATTCGACCGGTTCATCCCTGGGTCAAACGAATCAGTTTTCTGATTCGGTCCAAATGTGCATAAATGATCAATTTTCATTCCATAAAACCTCAAAATAATTTTTGAATCGTTGGTTCTGCTCGTTTGTGATCATTAATGCAATATGAACTCATGATTCTATTGTACACTAATCTTTGGATGAGTTTACTTTGACAGACGAGCATATAGGAGGCTTGGACTTTTCTCCGAACGGGAATTGAGCGCGTGGACTACCTTCACACGAGAGAAGCTTTCTAAACCCTTCTCTTGATTTTAATTGTTTGCATTTGCTTAGGGACTAAGCAAAACTTTAAGTGTGGGGTGGGTTCATGCTTGTGCATTAAAATTTCATATCATCACATTATCTTGAGTTGCACATTTTAAGGCATAGGAATTTGCATATTAACTCTCATCCATACATTTTGAGAAAAACATGATAACATGGTTGCTAAGCTAAGTCATACATCTAATGAGCATAACCGATTGTGAATTGTACTCATCCAAAAGTTGATCACAATGATTCTTGATGAGTGGATGCCCTAATTGATGCATCATTTGTATGAAATGACCCCTATTCTAGCTTGAATCAATTGACTTTAGTACGCTCTCTCCTTGCATGTTTTATAAAAGTTGAAATTAGTGGCATATACAAAAATTTTAAACAAAATGAAAAATGCATAGAATGTCTTGCTTGCTCTTAGGTGACCTTAGCACGATAAAAAATGTTTGCACGATAGTCTCCTTTGCTTGCATGTCCATTGATCGCAAGTTAGACTCATTGTCAAGTTTTAAGTGTGGGGTTATGCATCATCAATTTTCTCAAAAAGAAAAAAAAAGAGAGAAAAGAAAAGAAAATCAAATAAAAACCATTGTAAGTGCCGGGGGTTAGGAAGGTAATTTCCCCCTCGAAAGTACTTACATGGGAAAGAAAAAAAGAAAGAAAAAAGAAAGCTTGCATGTTAGAAATAAGAGAAAACATGATAAAATTCCCCCCTTGATCCTTGTCTTTGTGTCTTGCAAGCATATCGTGAGCATGTTTGTGAATGGAGCTTTGTGTTGAATTGCTTGAATTGTCTAAGGGAAGACCCTTGCATTTATTGCGTGAGCTAGTCGAGAATTCTTTGTGTAATTCATATCCGTTGTTGTCAAAGCTCCTCTTCTCTTACGGATTATGGCGTGTAGTCTAATGCTTGAGAATGAGCTTTAGATCATGAGCTTATGGACTTGCCCTTGCAAGCATAGGTGATTGATTTGACAAGCTTTATGCGTGCTAAATCTTCTTTGTGAATTGTGCATGAGAGTAGAGCGGAATAGGATTTTGATAATGGCTATTATAAGGGTTGGATCTATGAATGTTTGCGCTATATGGGTTTGACATGATTCTTGATATTTTGTGTGATATGAGTAGGGAGTGCATTTTCCATCTCTTTGATCCTAACTTGACTTACGGCTTGTTTAGCAATCACATTACGGTTCTTTATGCTAAAATGGATGATTGTTAGGGGATTTGTGAGTATTCCTTTTCTGAAAACTCTCACGAGACTATAACTCGTCCACTAGGGCAACCTAGGGGTTTAAAGGCTTGTGCATGCGCTAAATGCATCCGTGATGCCTACGAAAGTGAGTTAGGAGTAGTTAAATTTGTAATTGCATTAATATGATGGAAAATTTGCTATTGGTGTTGATGACTCATAAGAATTGCTATGCTTTGTTTGATGTATCTCATTTAGCATTCTTATACATGACTTGCACTACACTTGTTCGGGACGCACAAGATTTAAGTGTGGGGTATTTTGATGAACGAATAAATAGTCTATATTTATTCGTATCTCCGCTTAATATTTTGTTCGTTCCTTATTCTATCGAGAGTCTTTTGATGCTTTTCGTGTCTTTTGCAGGATAAAATCAAATCTATGACGACACGAGGCACCTTGGGGAGATTTCCAGCTTTTTCAGCAAGAAGTGACTCGACCGAATCAATATGGAGAGACCGAATCACCAACTGATTCGACCGAATCAAACATGTGGAGGAGTGATTCGACCGGATCACCTCTGATTCGGTCGACCATGTAGTGCACTGCCCATGTGATTCGACCGAATCACTACCCTGTGCAGAACGAGTCAAAAGTGATTCGGTCAACGGTCAGACACAGAGTAATTTTCGGGACTATAAATAGAAAATGATGATTTTGAAGATAGAGTCCTGGATTTTTGAGAGAACCCTAGAAGAAAAAGGAGAGAAATCAAGGATCCAAGCTAGAAGATCATCACCCAAGCAAATAGAGAAGCTTCCAAACTCTTTTCCATCATTTTCTCTTCATTTTGATGTATTCATTCACTAGTTTGAACATGTTTTCCTTAGTCATGTGTGAGTAGTGCTAGGTTTGGGGATCTCATGATCCCTTAGGTTAGGTTTTACATGTAAACAACTCATTTTACATAGTGAATGAAGTATTAGTTGATTCCCTTATGAAATGGATACTCTACTTTAATGATGTGCTCTAAGTGTTTGATGAAATGCCTAGTCCACTATCTTATTTAATGTGACATTGTTTCATTCAATGATGATTGATGTTGTGATGTTCACTATCCATTTCATGAATTTCTATGTGACCTTACATGCATGATGATGATGTATGATTATGTAGATAGGTTATATTTTGAAAACTCCTATGTTACCGATCAATAGACCGATGGGTTGAGATTATGGGGCATAGGAGATACACGGTTCAATAGAACGACGGTTTGAGAACCGTGTCATTTACCTAGTCCCTAACCAATGATGGAACGATGGTTGAAATTGGTTAAGGGGTTAAGAATAACCTAGGGAAATTAACTAAGTTCATTCATAAGAAATCTTAACATTGTTTGCATGGATATTTGCCTAGCCTAAGGAGGATTGAATCCCTAAATCATTTTATTGATTGTTATCTAAATCGTTTAGCTTAGTTTGATTGAACAAACAAAACTTTAAAACCAAATCCCCCCGAATCCTTTTAGATAACTTAAGTAGTGCATCCTAGCTAACTAGTTTGTAGCATCTCTTGGGTTCGACTCTAGGTCACCCCTAGATATATAAATTGTGTTTGACTTGTGATTAGGATACCCCTAAATACACCACGTCAAATTTGCAACTGCAACATGAAGGCAGTTCATGATTTGGCTACATCACTATTGGTCTTACTGTTTTTACAGTTTTAACAACTTATTATGTACTAGAAATACATAATGTTCATGATCACCCCTCAAGCCCTCTATGTGTTACCAATGTTTACAAATTGAGGGAGGTGTCATTTAGAGATTTAATATTTTTCAATCTAATCATCATTCCCGTGTTTAGTTTCAATTTGTCTCATAGGATTGAAAGTTCATGCCCAATCGACATGAATGTTACAATTTTGATCGTAGTCAAAGTCAAGAAAGATGACAAAACTTTATATTTTGGTTATTTCAGACCAAATTTGAAAGAATTAAAGGAAGAAGTTCATGTCTTAAGAGGTGTTACATCTTCCCTTGAAGGAATGAGAAGAACTTCGCGGATTAGACTTCTAGTCAGGAGGCAAAATCAACCTTAAATTTCGTGTAGCTGAAGATATGTCAAAGGTGTTATTGTCTTGTCCTGTTGAAATGACCAGTATAGCCGTTTATTTAGAATAGGTTATTGCAGATAACCTTTGTAAACAGTTTTATTTTATTAAAAAAATAAAACTTGTGTTTGATACATTAGCTAAAATATGCATCAAAACATATAACGTTTGCAAATAACCTCTGTAAATGTATCAAAACACGTTCTAGAGTTACTCTTTACAACGCTTTTGAATTAAGACGCTATCGTATCTTCCACCTTATACAATGCTTAATCCTTAAACACTGTTGTACGTGTTATTTGTTACATCGCCTTATCTTTAGTCATTGTTGTATCATTCATGTTTCACAACGCTCTTTCTTTAGATGTTGTTGTATGTGCTATTTGTTACAGCGATTTACTTTAGACGTTGTTCTATGATTCATGTTTTACTATGCTTTCTCTTTACACGCTCTTGTACGTATTATTTGTTACATCGTTGGACCTTTAGACGTTTTGTTGTCGGATTCATGCTTTACAACACTTTTTATTTAGACGCTGTCGTCTGCTCTTGATGTTCACAACGTTTTAGATATAAGCAATTTTATACTTAATGTGTTTTCTAAATATATCGCTTTTTCTAAACGTTGTCGTATGTAATATATTTTACAGCACTTTATAAACGAATGTTGCCGTATGTTCTAGGTTTCAACAACATTTCCAACGATAAGCGTTTTTGTATGTTTTTTAATTAACATTCCTAAAAATTTCTACAGAGCTTTTGTTAGCCCTTATAATTGACAACTTTAGACGTTGTTGTACATGCTATTTGTTATAGGGCTTTACTTTAGATTTGGCTGTATGATTCATGTTTTACAATGCTTTCTATTTAGATAATGTTGTATGTGTTAGAGCGCTTGACTTTAGACATTGTTGTAGGATTTATGTTATACAACGCTTTTTCTTTAGACGTTGTACTCTAGGTATTCAAAGCGTTTCAATATGTAAGCGATGTTATACTTAAGGCGTTTTCAAATTACATCGTTTTTCTAAACGTTGTCTTATGTAATATATATTTTACATCCCTTTATAAATGAATGATGTCATAAGTTTTAGGTTTTGACTGCGCTTAAACGGTAAATGCTATTGTATGTTCTTTAATTAACATTCTTAAAAATTTCTACGGAGCTTTTATTAGAACCCTTTGTAAGCGCTTATATTTTATAACTTTTAAATGCAAATATTTTACATCATGTAGACTATATATGTTGTAGCTTCTCCTAATTAAGTATAAGAAAAAAATATTAAATCTAATTATGAACCATACATCATTTGACGAATCTCATTAGAATTAAGCTTAGAAATCAATAAAGCATGATTTAAGAAATACCCTTTGTAAAACATACATCATTTGGAGTTTCACTAGATTTATGGTTTAGAAACCCACAATCACCTCCATTTATTAGTATATAAATGCTACCGCGATGAGTGAGAGACGATACACTACTAACCAGAGAAAGTGTGTGTGACTGCTTTTCAGCGAGGGCAATTTGTTCAGAATGATCCAAAGTAAATAGCCCCAATAAACTTTATGACTAAATACTAATATCTCTTAGTTGTACGCCCTATATTTTAAAGGGTCATTATAAGTGTAAATCAAGTTTTTGTAATATTTACTAACCCTGTATTTTTGCATATTATTTTCAAATTATACTAAAACCAACTTAATCACATTTAAATTAATATTCGAACTATAAAAATAATATATTAGAGATTTTATTATGCATAATTTATTTTGAGTAAGGATCAGGTAAAAAGTACCTTTTGGTTATAAAATATAAACAGATCTCGATCATTAAATAATCAGATCGGACGGCTATTGATTTTGGGGTCGAAATATAATTAATTGAAACATTAAATACGAGATTTTGATTTCAAAAACTCAGGAAGGGTAGATTAGTCCAAAAAAACAAAAATCAGGCGATTTTGAAATTGCTAAAATTTAAATCGTTTTGAGATCCCTAAAATCATGGTTTTAGATTCAATTTTGATTCGATTTGAGCATTGATTTCGCAAATCGATGAAATCAAAAATTCAGCTCTGAGATAATGCGTGAACACCCCAAACCATCATCAGCTCACTCTCGGTCGGCGATTTTGAAACCCCACATTGCTTTTGGAAACCTCAAGTCGGTAACGTTGGGTTTGTGTATCGATTAGTTACATGTCATGTAGATTTTCAAAGTCTTTTATGTTTGCAGGTTGCGACATCGCCGCGATAATAATTCCAAGAAGATTTGGGTAGAAATATGGTAAGTCGCTTACTATTTCAGTTTATTAACACTCGTTTTTCGCATGATTCAGTATTCTGACCACATATGATTCATGAATTCATATGCAGCAAATCATGAATCATGCGTAGAATCATGTTTCAGATTCTGTACATAAATATTTTGCGAATGAATATTATCACTCGTTGATTATTGATTGTTTTTATGTGTTGCAACAGAATGTAGAAGCAAGAGTAGAAGGGGGAGACAAACGTTTATTGAAAAAACGAGTTGACATCGTTGTAATATCACTTATTATATAAGAGATACATATTTTGATGAAATAGTGAATTATAAGTGTATATGATTCATCATTTGTTGTTATATGATTCATTAACTGTTATAAATAATGTTACCTATAATATGAAACTCATGATTCATTATTTGCTATGTTATGATTCATGAATCAAAGGTGTACAATGTATGGATCATACGAAAAATATATTATTAGTACGAAAACAGACCCGTGTAAATACATAAAACTGAAATAAATCTATTGGAACATCAATGGTAACAAAAATAGATAAGAAACTAAACTTTTCAATTATAAGACATCTATGATTCATGATTTGCTATAATATGATTCATGAATCAAATATAGTCAAATAATGAACATATACTAAAATATTATGATTATAACATACGACGAGTGCAATGACTTTTCTAATCAGACTAGTCTAATTAATTAATTAATTAATTCTGATGAAGTGAAAGTCATTGATAATCTGACTTTCCTAATTAATTAATTAATTAATTGATTTGAATGTTTGTTACCATAAAATAAGAGATTGAATCTAATTAGTATATTTTTAAAATATATTATAAAGTATATTTACATTATTGCCCTTTTGTCATTAAATATATTAATTAATTTGATTTTATTGTAACCGTTAGATGTAATTTAATGGACGGTCTAGATTTGTTTGCATTTTATAACCAAACTACCACTTTTCATTTGATCCATTCTCATTTATTTTATTTACATCAAAGAGTTCTAATAATTAATATAATAATAATATATTACAGATTCAGAACACATTTTTGTAATTAACCTTTTTTGTGTGCCAACGTTAGGACTATGTATCAACTCAAACACTACTATCTTAATCTTAAAAACAGCAATTTAGAGGATGTACATAGTGTGAATATATTTTTTATTATAATTTAACAAATTTGAATATACATGTTTGAAGTGATTAATGCTCCGACTTGGAATCAGAAAAATTAGATCCGTCCGAGTTACTTCGGGACACAGTTCCATGACTAGTTTGATCACAATGTGTACCTCTATGAATTCTGCATCTGAATGAGCCTGCATGAGTAGTTGGAGAGCATAGGCATGCTGCTCTAGCACTTGAAGACATTTTCATCTTCGAGTCATTCATATTCTTGCCTCCATGTACGTCGATCATCGGTAGGCGGCCGATCATTTTCTTCCCTTGCATATTTTCCTTGGCTTTCTGCATTTGCATTGTGGAGAATGTGGATATGGAATGAATGGATAATGTCTTGTTTATGTCAAATTTTGTAATAATTTTGCTGATGAATTGGAGACTTTTTCGGGTTAAGTTTTGGATAAATTTAGGAGATGAGAAAAATTCAAACACTAGTTGCTCCATACATACAGAACTCCGGCCGTATCGAAAAGCCAAACACTAGAAACTTCCGTAGTATTACTTCATGTTAAATTTTTATCACCGCGGAAAGTCGAGGGTATCATTTTGAAACAAGTTCGGCCTAATAACTTTTGTTGTTACTCATCTTTAAAATTGAAGTATACATTGGCTTGTAGTTGAACCCTACATTATGTGCATCCTTGTCCATTTTCTACCATTGAAGTGTATACTGATGGAGAACTTAAATGCCTTTTGTAACCGACAAAAATCCTTTATATGAACTGTCTTTTCTACACATTTTAACTGGAGGATATTCCGGCACATGTCGTGGCTACGCAGGCCTTCACAAAATTTCCTTCCTTTAAATTGGAAAAATGTAGCAAAAATGCACAGAGATTACAGTAAAATGCAGGCCATATGGTTGTCTATGAGGGGGAATGTCAAACTCAATTGTGTATGCAAGCATAGTGTGGAAGTCATTAACCCTCAAGAAGGACTTAAACGCGACAGAAGACTCAGCAATGAGACGAGCACGGGTCGTAGAAGTGAGCATAAACATAGAGCAGGGCCAAGGAGGAGTTTGGAGCACAGAGAGGCTGATACTCATTTTATAGGTAAGTTCAGTTACATTTAACCGAAACAGTTTCTTCTTATAAGACTCGAATATATTTAAAAAAAATTCCGCAGAGCTGAGTAAAGGCGATACGTCACGAAACATAGTAGAGATATATATCAAGCAGCAGTTAAGAAGATTGAAGGACCGATTCTTGTCATTTCAAAAGTACTCAAAGTTGAGAACTCGGTCGAAATGCATAAAAGATTCGAGAAACATAGAGATACGGTAAAGAAAACGGAGTCCGATAAAAAAGGCCAAGAACGACAACATCCACGCGTAATGGTAGATGGAAATGAGTTGATACAATTCTACACCACAGTCATAACCTGCAATGGGATAAATGGGTTGTGTCACGAGTTGAGTTGCGGAGTTTGTACAACCATTCGGACGGGGTTCGAAACGGAGTGTAAAGAAAAGAATGGAATTGTGTGCAGTGTGGGTAATGGGAATGTGAATGGGAGGAAGGCTGTGATTGTTTGTAGGACTATTGCAGGGGTGATGGGTTATATGAATGAGAGTATAGAAGGGTGTGATTCGGTTAGAAGTGTCGTTGGGTCGAAATTGGATTACCTGATTGTCCGAAATCCTAAGGCATTCCTTCCTTGCTTTGTTATTGTGTTTGTCAAGTAATGTAATTGTCAAAGTTAATGAAAAACTTCAGTGTGTAAGCAACGATGTATCAAACTATCAAGAGTAAGGATCAGGTGAAAAGTAGATTTGAGTTGTAAAATACAAACAGATCTGGATTGTTAAATAATCAGATCGGACGGATATTAATTTGGGGGTCGAAATGCAATTAAACGAAACATTAAATACGATATCATTATTTTGGAAACGTAGAAAGGGTAAATTAGTCCAGAAAAAATCAAGAATGAGGCGGTTTTGATATTGTTCCCGAAAATCTTCATTCGAGATGCGTTTTGCTTTAATCGCCTCGATTTTCAATTCCGATTCGGAAACTATGCATCTAGGGTTCGATTTGATCCTTAAAACAGTAAAAGCACGGTTGTTTCAGTTTGATTTGATTAGTGCATGCATATCTGTGATTTATTACCAGGTGATGATTTTCTTGTAGTTCGTTTTGTTTTTGATCTGTGTGGGTTTACTCTATGTTCGTAGTTTTGCAGAATTCTATGAAGTTTGTGACTTTGGTAGTGTAAAGTTGTTCTATTGGTTTTTATTTAGATGTTTTTTATGCAGATTGAGAGTTTGAGAAGATGGCTGGCCAGAACCAACGTTTGAATGTTGTTCCAACTGTAACGATGCTTGGGGTTATGAAGGCTCGATTGATTGGTGCCACAGAGGTCATGCTCTTCTAAAGAAAAAGAGTGATGCATTGACTGTGCAGTTTCGAGCAATTCTGAAGAAAATTGTTGACGACTAAGAGTCTATGGGTGATATAATGAAGAACTCATCTTGCTTTGACTGAAGTGAAGTATGTTGCTTGCTGGGATAATGTTGCTGGGATATAATGAAGACCTCATCTTAAGATTCACGAATTGACACCTTATGATTTTCATGAATTGTTGATATGATTCGGTGAATTGCCTTATACTATGATTCATGATTTGTTGTACTGTGTTTCATGTGACATAAACTCATGTGACACGATTTGATCAGAAACAATTCATGGTTTGCTACTATATTAATTATTGAATCGTGTCCTATCAAATCGTGATCCATGTTATGTAGCGGCGAGCCGTTGATATTGTAAAAGACTATTTAAATACTTGAAATTGGTATGATTCATAGTTTGCTATTGTATGATTCTAGAATCATATCCTATCAAATCGTGAATCATGCCAGAATGTATGAGTAGTCTGAATTTTTATTAATTAATTGTATGATTCTATCAAATCGTGATTCATGCTATATAGCAGTGATAGTGGATATTGTAAAAGACTATTTAACACATGAAATTTACATGATATTAATGAGAATTATTTGTAAAATATTAATGAGTGGATATTAATGAGTCTGAATTTAAAAAATTGAAAGTCGGTTACTCAATCCTTAAAATAAGGGATTGTTATTAATGAGAATATTTGAAAAATATGTTATGCGTGTATTTCCATTATTGCCCTTTTGTAATTTTTTGTATTAATTAATATTCTTTAATTATAACCGTTGATTGAAATCTAATGGATGGTTTAGATTTGTTTGCATTTTATAACCAATCTAGCATTTTTTATTTGATCCATTCTCAACTATCAATTGCAAAATACAAATGCAAACCAACTAGACCTGGCAAAAAAGCCCATAACCCACTACCCGTCCATTACCCATCTGTTAAAATTCTGCTTACTACCCGCCCGTTTATATTAATGGGTAATATTACCCATTACCCGTTAATGAATCATTTAAAAGAGGGTAATCCGTTTATCCGTTAATCCCATGAAAATATAATTGAAAATAAAAAAACGTAAAAAAAGCCTATCACGGCTTCAATCCAACGCCATTCATTATTCCGAAACTCAAATTCATCCGACGCCAAACCTGAAGCCGATTTCGACATCAACCGCATCGCAGTTCTTCAATATCATTCCGAAACTCAAATTCATCCTTAGCTCTATGAATCTATGGTAAGTGTTTCATGAGATTTAAATTTTTCTCTAATTTCAATCGGATTTTTTAGGGCTTCAAACAATTGATTTGGGGATTGAGAAGTGTGACTTGCGTGTAATTTCAGAGTTGGATCGGTTAAGGTTGTTTTATGCGCCTTGAAAATCTAGTAAACAAAGTTTTTTGGGGTCTTGCACTGGATACTGTCCTCCCATTCATGTTGTCCTGCTCTTTCATTTTGTTTATACTGGATTTGTCTTCTTCAGATTGAAAATGTTTGATCATTTTTAATGTTATCAACTTTCTGATGTGCCCTTTGGTTTTCGTGTTGTTTGCTCTCATTTATCATGTTGTTTAAGGGACAATCAGTGTATACTTGTAGTGTTTGAGCAACAAAATATAACTGTCGTGATACTAGACTCATTTTATCAGTGTTTAAGGAACATGTTTTAATTTATTCGTGTATTCATCCTGACTAGTTTTGAAAATGAAGTGAATGCTGAAATTTGTAATGTGGTAATCCTCTAATGTTAGCTTTATTGAAAATGTATATTTTGCAGATGAATACCGGTGACATGGAAAGTCCAGATGGGTCGACAAATGAACAATCAACTCAAAACAAGAAACAAAGGATTAAGACATCTCGTTGTTGGTCATCTTTTGAAGAATTGCCTATACGTCCTGATGTTTTAATTTTCATTGAGATTATACTATTCTCATTGGATCCATTGGACTGATGTTTTAATTTTCAAAACAATTTTTTCCATTTTTAAAAACAAAAATTATTGTTGTCGAAGTCAAATTATGTAAGCATGCTCATATTATTCGTTCAATATTTTAGCATAATTTATAAATGAAATTAATTATTTAAGAATAATAAAAGTTATCAAGTAAATAAAAGTAAAAGTTTGAATGGGAGTTGTTGGATAAACGGGTAAATGGATGTTAATGGGTAAAATGGGCGTGAATGGATAAACGGGCAAATGGGTGAGTCGTTAACCCATTACCCATTATTACCTGTCCATTTAACCCATTTAACTAAATGGGTTTAATGAGTAGATACCCATTAATCCATTACCCATTTATTATCCGTCCATTACCCGCCCGTCCGCCCGTTTTGACACATCTAAAACCAACATTGTATGATTGTGGGGTAGAAACTTGTTGGGCTCGGAACTGGGCCGGCCCACATCTTCTAACACTAGGCTTGAAGTTAACAATCTCAATTTACATTTTATTTATGTTGCGTCTTTTCCGGCGTCGGCTTTAACCGGCAAATTCGCCGGCGGCGGTGATCAGTAAATTCTCCCCTTTAGCTTTTCCGATGTTTCGATCACCGATTCCATTAAAGTATTTTGCTCTTCCTTTATATTTTTCTGATTGCTTAGTTTTAGGGTTATTGTGATGATGTGAATTTTTCTTATTTAGAATTTTATTTTTGATTGATATTGTAATAGGGTTTAATTAGATGCATCATTTTTCCCATTAGTACACCTGAGAGTTAAGATTTGGATCTGTTTTCCATTTTTATTTGGGAAATTGAATTTGTTGAAATAATTAGCTAGTTAGCTTTCTTTTCTAAAAATGGTTATCAAGGTGTTTGTTAATATTACTTGTAATTCCGCAATCAATTTCTTTAACAGTTGTGATTGTAGTTGCGTTAAAGTTGAAAGATCTGTGTGCATTATGAGAAGCAAAACACAGTGCTTTCCCAAGTAGTATTTCATTACATTTTAAAAATCAGTTTGAGTTTCTTCGCGATCCAGTATTTTTATGTGAGAAATGAGTGTTGATTGTTGTCTTGTTGATTATCTTAAATAATCTTGCAGTGGAAATGATCCAGCTTGTGATATAATATGGATGAAAATGGAGCCAAAGCAGATGATGGACAAGTTGATCCCATAATTGACTGGGAGGAAGCACTGAGTTTGTATCAGAGCCATGTTGCTAGTGGAAGTGAGGCCTTGATTAGAAGAGATACGGTTAAGCTGGCCCATTTGGCTAAATATGCTCCTGGAGATGTATTATCGCGCGCTGTACCCAATTCTTATACAGCTCCTTGAGCAGGATTTGTCCAGACTCGTTACTAGGAGAACAGTCTGTGAATCTGTTGTGTATTGTCTAATATGCTTCATGAAAAAGAATGAGAAACATGCAACGATTCTAGCTGACTTGGGAGCTGTAAAGCCAATAATAAGTTTGTTGGAGAGGGCAGATTGTCGTTTGAGGAAATTATTGGTGAAGCTTATTTGGTGTATGTTAACATATGAAAGTAACAGTCGTCAACTGCTTACCAGAGGTGGTGGATTGCAAGTAGTCATAGCCTTGCTTGGTTCATGCCGTGATGGTAGCAGGAAGTACTTGTTGGAGATATTAAGCATGTTGGCCCTGTCACAAGGTGTCAGAAAAAATTTGAGCCGCTTTGGTGGTATGCAGTTTCTTGTAGAAGCTGCCAAGCATGGGAGCAGGTTATCAAGAGAGCGAGCCTGCCAAGCAATAGGTTTACTTGGTGTGACGATTAGGGGCAAGCATATGCTTGTTGAATTTGGTGTTGTTCCAGCACTTATACAATTGTTAAGAGATGGAGAACAGTCGGCTAAATTAGTAGCTGGAAATGCCTTAGGTATCATCATGGCACATGTTGATCACATTAGAATTGTTGCCCAAGCCGGTGCCGTTCCCTTATACGCTGATCTTCTTCGAGGACCACATTCCATGGGAAGAGAAATTGCCGAGGATGTGTTTTGTATCTTATCAGTGGAAGAAGATATTGCAAACGATATTGCTAACCACTTGGTGAGAATTCTTATGGAAAATAATGATGAAGCCAAGGCTGCAGCTGCAGATGTATTCTGGGACTTGGCAGGTTATAATCACATATCAGTTGCTAATAGTTCTGGTGCCATTCCAATCATGGTCAACCTTTTGAGAGATGGAAGCACTGAAGTTAAAGAAAAAGTGTCAGGTGCTTTTGCACAGATGAGTTATAATGAGTCCGGCAGAAAAGCGCTGGCTGAAGCTGGCGCAATCCCAATTTTGATCAACATGCTGGAAGGAACAAATGACGAAATGAGGGACAACGCTGCTGAAGCCATAATCAGTTTTGCTGAGGACGTGGTTTACCTAAACAGAGTTTCAGAAATATTGGATTCTCCTGCATTTCAATGTATGCAAAATCGGATTGCCCAAAATCAGACATCTGATGAGCTCATTGCAAGAGCTTTTAGAAGGATGAGTGCTCAGCATCTGGAGCTTTAATTCAGATGCTCCATGACAAGTAAGCCCACAGTTTTGCTTTACAGATTTCATGTAGATTGAGCATTATATGGCTTCAGTTAATTGTAATGTTCTTTTTGCATGGTTTTTGATGATGAAGATTGGGGATATGGTGCTATGAAATTAAGAAGAATGGACTCTGACATCCGTTAATCAATATCAGGCTGAAAGTTCACTACTTTGGACTCGAGAGTATCAATGCAGGCGAATTGGAAGAGATGCACAGCATCATGAAAGCATAAAGGTTGCAGCCTTAGGTGCTGGATATCGAATTGAATAAAAAGGGGTGTCTAGTTGAGAATGAAACCTCAGAAGAAACAAATGGATATCAGCTTACTTCAAGCGAAAGTGGTGGTTAAAAACTGGATGGCATCATTGTCATTGCACTGTATTTTGAAAAAATAGTGACAAAAACAAAATCAATTGTAGATTATGAATACTTGTCATAAATAATATATGACTCTTGCCTACAATGTTTCAAGTTTAATTTATTTCTACAGAGAGTAAGATAAGTATGCTGAATTTTCTCACAAGTCTGAACTTGTTATGCCTGATGTGAATATGGAGTAGGACACAGGATCAAATCGGTGTCACGCCTGACCGTGAACCCTGCACCTCCGACATGTCAAGTTCCTTCCCATCCGCCACACACCAATCAAAATGACACAACATTTGTGACAAAGGCAATGCAATGTTCACCATAGCCATACTCATCCCAGGACATATCCTCCTACCAGCCCCAAACGGAATATACTCAAAATCGGCACCCTTAAAATCAATTTTCGAGTTAATAAATCTCTCCGGCTTAAACATTTCTGCATCAGTCCAGTAGTCAGGATCTCTTCCTATAGCGTAAGCATTAACGAAAACTTTAGTCTTTGACGGAATTTGATACCCATTGAGTACACATTTTTCGCGACTTAGTCTTGGAGCTAGGAGTGGTGCTGGTGGATGAAGCCGTAGAGTCTCTTTGATCACTGCTTTTAAGTAGTTCAAGTCTTCTAGACATGTTTCATCCATTTCGCCTTTTTCATGATAAACTTGTCTCACTTCTTTCTGCACTCTGCGCATGATACTCGAGTTTTTCAACATTTCTGATATTGCCCATTCCACTGCCGTCGAGGATGTTTCACTTGCAGCAGAATACATGTCCTGGAAATTCCATTAGAATAACAAATTTAATTTCTGTCAAAGTATATAAAATTAGTCTGGGAGTTAGTCTCATAACTTATTTGGCTTACCAGTGTTACAGCTTTGATGTGATCATCAGTTAGACTTATGTCAAACTCGCTGTCAGCCCTCCGAAAACGTATAAGAACGTCAAGCAGACCTTCCTCAGCTTTATTTTCAACATGCTCGTCAATGATACCTTGAAGTATCTCATCAATCTGTATATGTAGTTTCTCGAGCTTAGGCCCCAACTGGCTTACCCTTGACAGAAATTTAACTGATGGAAACATATCTGCAACGTCAAATCCTGCAGAAAGTCGTGTACTTTCAGTAATAAGATTGATGAACTCGTCTTGTCGTGCGACTTTCATTCCAAATGCAGATCTGGCAGTGACACTATAACTCCAAGAAAATATCATCTTTGAAAAGTTTATATGTTTTCCTGCTTTCCCATATATGGTTCTGACTAAATCCGACATTTCCTCCTCCCTTATTGATCGATAAGACTGCACCCGCTTGATACTTAGAAGCTCTTGCACGCAGAGCTTCCTCATCTGCCTCCAGTAATCACCACAAGGTGATATCACCAAGCCTTTACTATCATATGACATAATCCTCGATGCAAGAAAATAAGGCCTGTCTGAAAAGTTTGTGTCGTGAGTCTTCATAACCTGCTTAGCTATTTCAGGGGAGGATATTACGATTGTAGGAACTTCTCCGTGTTGTAATAGCATTAGAGGTCCATACTTCTTTGCCATATTTCTTAGGACAGCGTGTGGAAGGCCTCCGACGAGTTGGTGCATGTTGCCTATGATTGGTAGCTTCCTTGGCCCTGGTGGGAATGGCAGACCTGATTGGCCCCTTGCTTTTATGATTTTCTTTCTGTAACCAAAAAACACAAACATTACAAACAATAGAGTTTTTTTTTTTTTTGATTCAAGGTGAGAATATTTCATAGACAAAGATATTACAATTCGAGGATCACCAAAAAAGGAAGAGACTGAGGATCCATGGAGGATATTTTTTATAACTAAATGAGATACAAGTTCAATATTTATATATCTCGTCAGAGTGAGAACTGAGAAGTAACCTTTACCTGATTCTCATTTGCAGTCCTCTGGAACGAGAGTATCTTTGTATACCAAGCAATACCGAGGCCGGATGCTGAAGTTTTCTTATTGTAAGTTGTAACTGCATTTTGTCTTGTAGGAAAACTCTAAAGCATATTAGGCCGGCATTGACGTAAACCTGTGGATGTAATTGTAACATAGTGAAATTATTCTCTTTACAAACCATGTGGATACACACGAAGGCAATTGTTTGCCAGACAATTCGAGGCAACAATTGAATGGAGCCTGACAATGGTAAAAACCAGTTTGACAGATTGGTACAAATCCGGAATCCAAATACTGACTGATTTATATCATCAAAAAAGTAGCAACATTTAATTGATATTCTGATAAATAGTTAAAAGGTGCGGAAAGACTAATCGGGAATATGCCGCTTGGGAGATTTATTTTTATTTTAGACCAGGAAACTGAGAGGAAGTAATGTCACCTCAGAGGAACTGTGTTAAGGATCTTGATCACTTCCCTAGCCCGGATTTCTGATACCTAGTTGGGACTATAAGCAGATCATTTTTTCTTCCCATAGTTGCTCCAAATGCTTCAGTCATGTCAAGATCTTCAGGTTTTGTTCCAATGGGTAATTCCCAGTCAAAGTGAAACAACAAATTTGCCAAAAAGAACTCGACGCTAGCCAGTCCAAAATTAATTCCAGGACATATCCTCCTCCCAGCCCCAAAAGGAATATATTCAAAGTCATTTCCGTTAAACTGAATACCAGTATCAAGAAATCTCGCTGGATTAAATTTCTCAGGCTCATCCCAATACATAGGGTCTCGTCCCAATGCCCATCCATTTATTATGACTTTAGTGTTGCTAGGAATTTCATACCCATTGATCACGCAGCTTTCATAATTCTCTCTTGGAATTAGTAAGGGTGCAGGAGGATGGAGCCTAAGAACTTCTTTGATCACAAGGTTTAAATACTTGAGTTTGTGAATTTCCGACTCATCGACATCCCCATTTTTGTCGAAAAGATTCCTCACCTCTTCTTGAACCTTTTTCATCTCTGTTGGGTTTTTTAACAACTCAGACATAGCCCAGTCCACCGTTTTTGCAGAAGTCTCACTGCCAGCACCAAGGAGATCCTGTGAAGCAATGCAGCAAAATAAATATAAATGGAATACATTTTTTACATGAAACCTAACAAGAAAAAGAACAACAGAAAACAAAGAAAATATTCTTACTCACCAGTATAACTGATTTAATGTTGCTATCATTTAGAGGAAATCCAGCTTCATCTTTGAGTGTTAAAAGAACATGTACCAAGTCTTTGTGTACTTCAGCATCAATTTTTGTCTCCATGCTTAGTTCATGTTGTCTTATAACATCGCCAAGTATTCTGTCGATCACTTTATGCATGGCCTCCATATCAGGCTTCACCCTACTGATCGAATGCATAAATGAAAATGAAGGGAAAAAGTCTGCAGGGTTAAACCCTGCAGCGATCTTTGAAGCATCCTTGATAACAGATATTAAAAGTTCCATGTCCTTCAACTTCCCACCGGTAGCTGCCCTTGAAATTACGCAAAACATGGAAGAAATAATTTTCTGAGTCATATTTATAGGGTTCCCTTCATTTGAAAGGATAAACTTTGTAAAGTTTGCCATTTCCTCTTCTCTAATTGGCCTTAGTGATGCAACACGCTTTGCACTCAAAAGTTCCAACGTGCAGATCTTGCGCATATTCCTCCAATATTCACCGTAAGGTGCAAATGCAATGTTGATAGAATTATAAGATAAAATTCTTGAACATATACTGTGAGGCCTTGACGCAAACTTGATATCATGTGTTTTCAATACTATTTTGGCCATTTCAGAAGATGACACAATCACTGTCGAAACTTCCCCGAGCTGTAGGTGCATCAATGCCCCATATTTATTTGCAAGGTCTCTCAATTTCCGATGAGGCGCAGAACTTGCTAGTTGGTGTAAGTTTCCAATGAACGGAAGTTTCCATGGTCCAGGCGGCAAGTTTATATTTCGAGTGGACCTATATTTGACAAACTTTGTGACAAAAAAGATGAAGAAAGCCACCGTAGGAATTGTTAGAACGGACCGGAACTCCATGAATGTTGAGACTCGAAAGTGCATATCTTGATTGGATGATGCTTTCATACCATACGTCCATACCAATCTCTGTTGTTATATATGCTACGAACTACTCACTTATATGGAATCTTTCAGCAAAACTTTCTCAAGATGCTTTGTTTGGATTTGTCTTCTACCAATGTAGCATCTTCAGAAATAAACATGTCTTGTTGCACAAACCAGGTTAGAGACTTTAAAACTTGAATGGACTGAGGAATCTACAATATGATAAAACATGTCAATTGTCAGCACCAATGCACATATCACTACATGAGACATGTAAGAACCTGGATTTTAAAATGTGTTATGCATATGCTTGTGAGCATCCTTACCAGAAACTAATACATAATAATAGATGTGCCAGGACAAGTAAGAAAACAAAGAAAAAAATATCCCTACCTGACAAAAGTAGAGACTAAGGAATATGGGTTACATGCAGAGCTTGAATCTTTTGAACTAGTTGGCCTTATTGCTTCGTTTTTGTCCATATGATTTAGAAATCAGAAAATATGAGCCGCAACCGCTGCATTGCAAAAGATGTGTAGTAGAAGGCGGATACCTCAGATTACCAAGGAGTTCTCAGTTCTGCGGCAATCTTCAAAGTCTCCTTGAGTAAGTATGTTAACATTTCCGAATGTTATAATTTTCGACCAAGTATGCCCGAGACAATTTTCTTAGTCATGCATTTGACAATATATTTCTTTAACTTTTGCCACTTTCTCCTCCGGCCCTGATTGGCTGTCTGATATCACAACCTTTGTACTCAGAACTCCAATGTACAATTTTTTGAATAAGCCTCCAACAACCACCTAATGAAAAAACACCACATTTTGAATCATATGATACGACTGAATTTGGACAAAGCGCTAGCATGTACGACGCGAGATCAGCGGAAGAAGCCGCCATGAGCGTAGGAGGATCGAAGATAATCGAGCGTAAATGGTGTGGGGTTTTATGGTTACGAAATGGAAAATGGAGGACAAATTAGGTTTTGCGGATTTTTGCAGTCGATGATGTGGAAGGAAGTTTTTGAAAATACAGTTACACCCCTATAGTTTTATATAGGTTTGAATCTGGGCATGATTGTTCACCTAGATGAAGTATTGAATGTCCACTTGTTAAAAATTATGAGATTTTTCTTGAATATTATGAACAAGAACCAAGTAGATTGACCGTTGAATCGTTACTCTTTGTTTTTGTGCAAACTTCACCTTAATTAATAAGTATAATTTGTTTTAAATTTATTTTAGGATTCAGAATGAGCGGTAGTCTAATGATTGTACTCTTGATCTATTGGAGGTATTCCTGAATTGGAGTTTTTTAGTTGTGAAAATTGCTTGATATGTATCGATGAACGATGCGTTTGGAATTTCTCATATTTCTAAGTGAAGTAACTATTCTCATGCATTACAAAAACACATTAGACACTCTTTTTTTTCTAGTGTCTTCTATATATTAGAATCAAGCTACACATGTTTTTATAGCTTGTGTAATGTCCTCTCTTCTTGTCTAAAACCTTTTCTTTGAGATGGACCTTCAAAATCCAAACAAAACTATGCAACCTCAACTCAAGAAGAAGATGATGCAGTTTGTGTGCTCCTTATCATTGCTCTTCTCATTGTTGATATTCTGTTCATCTTCCATCAAGTCCTTGTTTTTATCCGATATGTTTCGAGGGGTTTACAATCCTACTGACAGGAAGTTAGTCTTCCTCATCTTCAACAGCCTTCTTGTTGTCATTGCCAAGACTTCTGGCCTCAGAGATACTAATTCATCTACTTTTCAATCATTTTCTTTGTCCGCGAACAATTTCAACTCCGAGGAACAATCCCAAGATGATAACAAAACAGAGGTGGAAATATTAATCAAGACTAGTAATGAAGAGAGCCAAGATAGTGTTTGGGTTATGGTTCAAGACGAAGACGAGAAAGAGGATGCGGAACAGGACAATGGTGACACTCTTGAGCTGACGACCGAAGAACTCAACAAAAAGTTTGACGAGTTCATCAAAAAAATGAAAGAAGATATATTGTACGAAGCTCATGAACAGATAGTAGTTGTGGCTACTTGATCAGTTTTTATTCATGAAATAGAAGTATGTCCAGTTGATCTAATCATTCTATGTTTTTCTCTGAACTGTCTGATAACTATCAAGTTCGATTTCTGATGGGTGCTAATAAATGATAACTTTGTCAGTTGATCCTCTCAAAACTGCATTTAAGGATGATGATGAACTTACTTTAACAACTTGATAGAATGTGTCCAGTGTTGTATATGCTCTAGTTGATACATGAAGTTATTAGGAACAATAGACATGTTATTCACAATCTTCATTGCATTAAATTTCACATGCAAGTCACCATTTACATTAATTCTTTTTCACACTTGTAAACCTATTAACATTGCGAATATCTCTGTCAGAAAACTACCTCATTGTCCAGACATGTCCTTGGCTAGTTTATCAGATATTTGTTGAGTAGAAAAGATGAAGCAGAAGATCATCCCACTTGGAATGCCCTAGAGTTGCCATTTCAAGTACTATCTCCGATGTGAGGTTTCTTTTGATATGAAACGTCAAATGAGCCGTGCAGCTTCCTCTTGGCCACGCATATTTAAAGGGACGAAGAGTAAAATTAAGTTGTAAATTTATATTTTTCTTACGAAGTAATTCATTCGTCTTGACGACAGTTTCGTCAATAGGCTACTAGTGCTTTGGAGGCAATGACTGAGCAAGAGCTAAATCCGAGGCAGAGAGTGTTCCGGTCTGATCTACATCAAGTTGCTCAAACTCCTCCATGCAAATTTCTATATCTCTTGAATTGATCTTCCCCATTTCTTTCAGCTTAAATAACACAAACTCCGCTGCACTGTATCAATAAGTAATGATAACATTCAAATTTACAGTTGAATTGAATCATAAGCAACAAAACAAATGACATTTTACATTGAGAAATTTTATGATATCAAAACTTACTCGACAGTCCCATCCCCGTCGAAATCAGCAGCCTCTAGATCGAGCTTGTTCATTTGACGGGTAAGTATCAGTTTCACTAGTGAACTCCTCTTCCTCTCCGTAGCCAGCTCCGCAATGTATAAGTAAAACAAAGCTGCACAGAGCGTTCCAGCCGGTATCCAAAAAATGGCGAAAGCGCGTCCTCCTTTAGTACTAAAACTTATATCACCGTACCCCAACGTAGAAATCGTGCAACAAACACAATACAAGGCATCAACAAAGTTCAGTTTTTCAACACCCATAAGGAATGGAATTCCAACAGAACAAAGTACCATGAGAATAATTACAACTATCAGACATTTGTATTTCACTCTTGTTGTTTCACTTTCCTGTGTCGCATTTAATATCGTATTGCTCCTATGGTTCCTGCTAATTGCTTTAACAAGTAGACTTTCTTGCTTCTCAAGTAAATAGTCAGCAGCATTGGTTAGTAACATTCCGACAAGCGCCATTCCGGAGAAAACATACGCGCAGGTTATCAGTTTTGTAAAAACACTATTGGGTGTAAGATCACCGTACCCGACCGTGGTCATTGTCACGACCGATAAGTAAATTCCGTCGAGAACTGCATTTCTCTTTTGTCCTTTGATTTGGTGGTTCATAATTGAATAGAACAATGTGCCAACACTTAGGTAGATGACTAGAAAGATCAATACTCGTTTGATATTCGGATGGAGATTATTGAAGATGTTCTTCGAGTTAGAATGTGATGATCCGGGAGTGTTTTGAATAGCTCCGGGTGGTAATGGGGCACTTTTGGTGCGTCGATATCGCCTTTTCGGGGCTTTTTTGGACGGTGTAGGATGCGGGTGTGACGATGTTGATGGCCCTGGCGGCCTGACCGTATTTTCTTGAGCCATTGAAAATGATTTACTAACAAAATGTGTATCTCTCTGTGTTTGGTTTGAATGAGATTTTATGTTGAACAAATGTTACAAGTTAATAATGTTCCAAAGTCACGCGCTTAATAATTAAGCTAATAACTGTTGTTACAAATTACAATGATCAGTGTTGATTGGTCACTGACATGAAAAAAGGAGCATGAAGCTTGACAGAAAAAAGGTGTAATAAAACCAAACATTTATTCAAAAATGCATGGGCAGTGTGACAAATGATCTTGTTTTTCTAACTTAAGACTAAGACATGCTTGAAATTTAACAATCAATATTTATTTAGTGGGGTTAGAAAAACATTAATTTATTATAAGATATAAGAATAACATATGAATCGTTGATTTGATTAATCTGACAGTTAAAATTAAAATTAATTTTTATTAAAATTGACGGTTGGATTTACAAAAACACGGGACGGTTGGGTTTAAAGGTTTTTTTAATTTTTAATCCCATCAATTGGATGATTAGAAATACGATTGACACATGTCTTACTTTCTCACAAATATTTGATTGTCCTTCTTAATCTTAATCTTTGTACAAACTGCTACATAATAAATTGGAAAATGTTCAAATTTACTAGTCATATGTTTGTTTAATTATTAATTTTCATCAATTCAACAATAAAAATATGAATAAAACAAAAAGATTAATATCAATCATCAATTTTTTTTGAGACCTCAATCATCAATTATTTTACAAATTCAATAAGAATCAATCACAATTATCAGATTCCAACTTTACCCCTATCTCAAGATTCCATAAAGCATTTAATAAGACACTAAATCCCTGGCAATT
>QZGG01001432.1:0-65364 GCA_006409495.1 Sedum album | reverse complement strand
GGAGCAGCTCGAGCAGGGGCTGAGGTCGAGCAACCAGCCGAGTACTACATAACTCCAACCATTGGAAGTTATGATTCTCCATTCGCATTCCAATGAAGAAGGATATGACTTTGAACTTCGAGGAGGACTCATCCAAATGATCAAGAGTGAATCATTCGACGGATACGGTAACCCTCACGTTCATCTTAATAATTTTACTGAATTATGCCGTACGTATAAATTTGCAGGAGTACCTAGAGAAATAGTTTACATGAAGCTATTTCCATTTTCTTTAACCGATGGAGCGAAAGATTGGCTTCAAGGACACGAGCCGAACACATTCAAGACATGGGACGCCTTAGCCCAAGCTTTCGTAAACCAATACTTTCCCCCTGCAAAGGTAAAACGTATTAGGGATAGAATTAACAAATTTGTGCAAGGCAACAATGAATCTTTTTATGAAGCGTACGAACGATTCAAAGGACTTCAACGCGAATGTCCTCATCATGGATATAACAAATGGGAATTGTTGTCGATGTTCTACGATGGAATGGACGAGAATAGCCGATTACGCATGGATCAAGGAAGCGGAGGAAGCATCATGGGACTACCCGCGAGCGAAGGATTCAAGGTTATAGAGAAACTCGCATGGAACAGCCATCAATGGGGTGGAGACCGAAACCATCTAAAGAAGGAGGAACTTGAGCCGAGTACGAATTCAGTCACGAAAGCCGACTTTAATAACTTTCAAAAACCGTTAACTCTTTAGTGCAAACCCTTTCTAACCTTAACTTAGATAAGAAGAAAACACAATCAAACGTCTACGAGGTTAGCGAGCACACTGAAGAAGTTTACGGACCTAAAGGAGGAGAAGACGTTAGCTACATAGCTCGAGGACAAGGATCCTACGTACCCCCTCAACAAAGGCAGACTAGATTCTACTCAGATTTAAACCACCATACCCTACTCAAGGGTATAATAACCAAACCCAGGTAAGTCTCAATACTACCCAAGAGACCAAGCTAGAGGAGACTACCCGAGCAACCAAGCCTCGAGTCAGAAGCTATGGCCCGAGCACAAATCAGAATTTCAACCAAAGGAAGGAAGACAAGAAATCCGAGGAACCTACCTTAGCGCAACTAATGACTCAGATGATAGCTACTCAAGCACAACAGAGCAAAGACATTCAGAATATCTTCGAGGAAATCCGAAAGGAAAAGCCGAACAGAAGATGCTTGAGACACAGTTTGCGCAACTCGCTTCAACGCATTCAAGGAATCCCGGAAAACTTCCTTCTCAACCCGAAATAAACTCAGCCGACTTAAGCGCTATCACTTTGAAGAGTGGTAAGGAGCTTGAAGGACCAAGACCAAAGAAAGCACAACAAATTCAGCCGAGCAAGATGAACCGAGTAACACTCAGCAGCCCGAGCAGGAAGAGGAAGCCACGGACAAGGAAAGTGAGCCGCCTTACGTAGCACCACCACCTTACGTTCCACCACTTCCATTCCCAAACAGACAAAAGAAGGTAAAAGAAACAGCCGCATTCAAGAAGTTTGCTGAAATTCTCGGAAAGCTTAGCATCACTCTACCATTTTCAGAGGTAATTTCTCAAATGCCCACCTATGCTAAATTTTTAAAAGATATTATAACTCATCGTCGTGAATTATGTGATGTAGACCATATTGCCTTAGGACCTAATTCTAGTGCCGTAATACAACGTAAGATGCCTAAGAAACAAAAAGATTATGGTTCATTCACTATACCGATCGTCGTAGGAGATATAAATATTGATGATGCCTTATGTGATCTAGGAGCAGGAGTTTCCATAATGCCATTTATCTTATATGAAAAATTAGGAATAGGAGAACTTTCTAGCACCACTTTAATTCTTAGACTAGCTGATAGGTCTAAACGAGTACCAATTGGTGTGTTAGAAGATATGCCTGTTAAAATTGGAGAATTCTATGTTCCTGTGGATTTTTATGTGTTAGAAATGGATGATAACCCTTATGCCGAAATTCCTGTTATTATGGGAAGACCATTTTTAAACACAGTCAAGGCATTGATAAATTGTGGCGATGGTTCAATCGAGTTGGACCTAGGTGAGGACAAGGTAAAATTTTATCTTTCTAAAATGATGAAAGCACCTACTTGTTCTTTGGATTGTGATTTGTTTGATGCTAATATTTCAAATAGTGATATAGTTGATATTTCCGCGCTAACATTTCTTGAAAGTGAAGGAAAGAAAGATGAAAATATGTCGAATCTCATGGATGAAACCGAGTACTTGACCGAGCAGGAAATTTGACCGAGCAGGAACTTACAATCATAAGCAACTCGAGCAAAGGTAATGAATTTGGTCAGGAATTGAAACCTCTTCCACCAAATCTAAGGTACGAATTTTTAGTTTCAGAAAAATTTTCGCCAGTAATCATAAGTGCTTTGCTAAATCAAGATGAAACTATGAAACTCATGCATGTTTTACGTACACATAAAGATGCTATAGGACACTCTATAGATGATTTAAAAGGAATTAGTCCCGACGTATGCATGCATAGGATTCGTTTATGCGATGACGCAAAACCATCTAGGGAGTTTCTTAGGAGACTAAATCCCAAATTAGGTGAAGTTGTTCTGAAAGAAATAACAAAACTTAGAGATGCAGGAATCATATACTCGATCCCCATTCAGATTGGGTTAGCCCAATCCACGTCGTTCCAAAGAAAGGAGGATTAACCGTAGTTAAAAATGAAAATGATGAATTAATCCCCACTAGAACCGTAACCGGATATAGGATGTGTGTCGATTATAGAAAACTTAATAAAGCAACTAAAAAAGACCATTTCCCTATTCCATTCGTGGATCAAATGTTGGAGAACTTTCCGGCACGAGTACTTTTGTTTCCTCGACGGGTATAGTGGATTTTTCCAAATACCTATCCACCCCGAGGATCAAGAGAAGACCACGTTCACATGTCCATATGGAACGTTCGCGTATAGAAGAATGCCTTTCGGGTTATGCAACGCTCCGGGAACTTTTCAACGGTGTATGATGTCCATTTTCTCCGAGTACCTCGAGAAGACTATGGAAGTTTTTATGGATGATTTTTCAGTTTACGGGACTCGTTTGACGATTGTTTATCGAATCTATCCAAAGTTCTAGCTCGATGCATTGAGATGGACCTAGTTCTAAACTGGGAGAAATGTCATTTCATGGTTCAAGAAGGAATAGTGCTCGGACATCTAGTTTCAAAACGAGGTATTGAAGTCGACAAAGCCAAGATCGAGGTGATCGAGAAGCTACCACCGCCTAAGGATGTACGAGGTATTAGAAGCTTTCTCGGACACGCCGGATTCTACAGAAGATTTATCAAAGACTTCTCGAAGATAGCAAAACCACTCACAAACCTTCTCGCTAACGATGTTAAGTTTGTTCGATGATAAATGTCATGAAGCGTTCGAGACGTTAAAGAAGTTACTCACAACCGCCCCGATCGTTCGAGCACCAAATTGGGATTTACCGTTCGAACTAATGTGCGATGCAAGCGACGGAGCGATTGGAGCATGCCTCGGACAGAGAGTTGATAAACGTCTTCATGTCATTCAATACACGAGCAAGGCACTCGATGCAACTCAAGAAAACTACACCACAACCGAGAAGGAGATGTTAGCGGTAGTTTACGCATTCGAAAAATTCAGACAATACCTCGTTGGATCAAAGACCATTGTTTACTCGGATCACGCAGCACTCAAATACTTGATGAACAAAAAGGACGCAAAACCAAGACTTATTAGATGGATCCTTTTATTGCAAGAGTTCGACATAGAATCAGAGACAAGAAAGGAGTCGAGAACGTAGTAGCCGACCATTTATCTAGACTCGAGACTACCTTAGAGGATAAAGGAAGTGGAGACCCTATCAAGGATTCATTCCTAGGAGAATACTTGTTATCCATAGACTCAGCTCAAAACAAAGACCCTTGGTACGCAGATTTTGTGAACTATCTTGTTTGTGGAACACTACCACCAGAGATCACGTATGCACAAAAGAAGAAATTTCTCCGAGACGCTACTCGATACTATTGGGACGAACCTTATCTCTATAAGTTAGGAGTTGATGGCATATATCGTACGTGTGTAGCAGAAAAAGATCAACATAGAATCTTACGCGAATGTCATTCTTCATTCTCGGGAGGACACGGATCCACATCCAAAACAGCCGCTCGAGTAATGCAGTCGGGATTCTATTGGCCAACTATTTTTCAAGATGCTCATAAGTATGTTCAATCGTGCGACGCTTGCCAAAGATCGGGAAACATCTCGAGGAGAGATCAGATGCCTCAGAAGGGTATACTCGAAGTAGAAATTTTTGATGTATGGGGAATTGACTTCATGGGACCTTTTCCTTCATCTTACGGAAACAAGTACATTCTAGTAGCGGTTGACTATGTGTCTAAGTGGATAGAAGCCATAGCCACACCCACATGCGATGCCAAGTCCGTAAGAAATTATTTAAGAAGATCATTTTTCCCTAGATATGGTGTACCTCGAACTATCATTAGTGACAATGGAACGCACTTTAAGGAGAAACAACTCGAGAAGATGCTTCGAAAACATGGAGTATATCACAAGATTTCGACACCTTACCATCCCCAAACCAGTGGTCAAGTAGAAGTTTCGAATAGAGAGATCAAAGCTATTTTAGAAAAGACCATTTCAGGGCAAGGAAGGAATGGGCGTCGAAGCTAGATGACGCACTATGGGCTTATAGGACAGCCTACAAGACCCCTATTGGTATGTCTCCATACAAACTTATCTTCGGAAAAGCTTGTCACTTGCCGGTAGAGATCGAGTACAAAGCCATGTGGGCTATCAAGAAGATGAATTTCGATGCTAGAGCTGCAGGGAAACACCGTATTCTTCAATTACATGAACTCGAGGAATACGCCTATGAAAGCGCGAAAGTCTACAAAGAGAAAACAAAGAAGTGGCACGATAAGAAAATCATTGAGAAGAGATTCACAGTAGGAGACGAAGTGCTACTCTACAACACTAGGTTGAGATTATTTCCGGGAAAATTACGTTCCAAGTGGTCCGGACCATTCAAGATATCTAAAGTTTTTGACGACGGACACGTGGAATTATATACAAGGAAGGAAACACATTTAAGGTCAACGGACATAGACTGAAGATTTATCATGCTGGAGACCAATGCTATCTAGTAGAGCAACTCAATCTCTATGAGGTCGGATAACTAAGAAGTGGAGCATATCCTCTCGAGAAGGGATCCTAGCAAAGGACTTCTCGAGTGTGTTTCTTTATATGAAGACACGGCTACGTCCTTGCCAGGACGTTAATCTAGGCCAGTAAGTATTTATTTTTCCGCATTTATTTTTCCGCACTTTATTGCTTTCTAGATTAGGAAAAATGCAAGTGTGGGGTAGAATATTATTTGGGAAAATTCCGGGGATAAATTCTTTCACTCGATCGAGTAAACCACCAACTCGACCGAGTCACGTCACCCAAATTAATATAGATTAAACAATTTAAATGAATTCTATTTCATTCGATCGAGTAAGATTCTTACTCGACCGAATTGAGTCGACCAAAAAAAAAACTTAAAAAAATTTTGTTTAAATAATTTAATTCCCCCCCATTCGATCGAGTAAAAATCTTACTCGACCGAATCACACCACCCAAAAACAAAATACAAAAAAATAAAAAATACAAAAAAAATTTTAAAACCAACCGTTGGACCAACTCGACCAATTATATTTGGTCACATAGGAAATTGTTCAAATTTAATTAGACCAATTAAATTTGGTCCATTGGAAATTGGTCCAATTTAGAAAACCCTAAACATCACTCGACCAACCTTCACTCCACCTACTCGACCGCTTCACCTTCACTCTCAAAACCTAAATCCCTAAGCCACCGATTCACTCGACCGACCCCCAATCTCTAATTCAACTCAACAATGTCGAGCGGACAAGGATCTAGCATGGGAAGAACAAAGACCCTTGCAAGGAGATGGACGGTTTTCAACCCGAGCTCACAACTTAGCTTTAGGAAGCCACACCAAGAGCCACGGCTTACTCAACTCTTCTTTGGCTCGAACAAGAAACAAGTGGTAAGTTCCGTTGCACCTCACAAACCTACTATGATCGAGCTTGGAATTTATGAGATTGTGGACAACATATTTATCAATGCCGGCTTGATCGAGTGGGAGTATTTGATGGGACAACCGACACACCACAACCTTGTGGTCGAGTTCTTCTCAAGCTTTGAACCGTTTTATAATGAGAATGAATGCGTGTCGTGGGAGTTTGAGATTAACACAAGAATTCAAGGAGGAGAAGGAGTATATGGATGGAGAATGGTTCTCTCCCGGAGGTGTTATTCCATTTTGTACGGATGAAATGAGATTGGAAGTATGGAGGAAGCTAACCGGTATGCGCGAGTATGACCCTAATTGCTCACCCAAGTGCCTAACGGATGGAGTATGGAAATACATCCATCGGATTATTTCTACAAACATCAACACTCGTGTTGACCAAGGTGCTCGAGTATCTCGGGAAGACTTGGATTTAATGTACTTCATGGAGCGAGGAGACTCCATTGATTGGTTTTATGTCTTCACCGAGCGCTTCAAGAAGATGATCAACCCTAAGGAAAAGAGCAAGGCACTCGGCTGCTCATCTTTGATCACTTGCCTCGCGGAACGCTCATATTTTCGGTTTGAAGGCAAAGGAGATTTTAGACCACTCGACACCACCGTTTGGTCACTATGACGTTGATGGATAGGAGGAGCAAAGAGTGGGTATGTGCAAAGGAAATGCCTAAGCGTGCTGACCGGAAAGGAAAGAAAAAGATGAACGAAGGAACTAGCTTCGAGTGGGAAGAGTGCTAGGAAAGCCTCTTTTAGTTGTTTATTTGTGTTTGTTTTGAAAACTTTTGGACGTACCGTTTGCGGTACTTTGTTGTTTAACTTGAACTTGCGCGTACTTGATTTCTATTGCCATTTACCCTTATGATCGCCAAGTTTTAAGATCGCAAAGTGAAGCAAAAAGGACATTGCTTCACTCGACCGAATCTATGGATCATTCGGTCGAGTAACCCACAACACTTAAACAACTCGACCCAAATTAGAAAAATCAGATTTTTCAACCAAAGCCCACTCGAGCACTAGCCCAATTCTTTCCTAAACAAAATATCTCGAGTAACCCTAATAAATATTCAAACTTCCATATATTAAATCTTTGATTAAATCTTTGATTTAATATTCAATTATTAGAAACCTTTATATACTCAGGATTTATCACACTTTATTAGGTAAGTTACTACTCGAGTAACCTTAGAGCTTCCCAATTTAGACTATATAAAAACCGATCGAGTATCATGGATATCACCATACTCGACCGAACTACATACTCGAGCAACATGTCTCAATCCAACCTACTATCCAAAAAGACCAATGCACCCTCCCAAAGAAGAACTCAAGTTGAGTTTGTTCACACCTATGACCCATCCTACCCACCAAATTTTGACAACATAGACCATGCACGAACCTATGAAAGATTAGCTGAAGATGCAAACCGACTCAAGCCTTTGGTGAGCTCGATAGCCCTTCATGACAAGACAATGCAAAGCCTTGGCATTAGTGCCAAAGTTTATGACATGTTTACCGAGCTTCACTCGATGTGGATGTTGTTTTCAACAAGCAATGCTATAAGGAACTTGTCTATGAGTTCATTGCTTCGTTTGAACCTGTTGAAGGAGATGGTTTTGCATCATTATGATGGATGGAAATTCAGAATTCAAGATTTGGATTTTTATTGGACTCGACAAGAAGCATATAGACATCTTGGATTTCCTGAAGGAGGACTTTGTCACTTGGCTACGGAACAACAAAGAATTCAGATTTGGAAAGACATTAGCCGCCAAGACTTCATTGGAGACTATCCCTTCACCATCTCTATTAAGAATCCCGTTTGGAAGTACGTGCATCGTCTGATTGCTACGAATATTAATTGCCAACCCGAAACTGTTGATGTAGTTACCCGAGAGGACTTGAACATTATGTGGGCACTCGACCAAGATGAACATATCAATTGGTTTGATGTGTTTACAACTATGTTCAAGGGTATGCAGCAGGCATACTACTCTTCACAGTACGTGGGTTGTACTTCATTGATCACTAGCATAGCCATCGGTTGCCAATTTATTCTACCCGAGAGATACACAGAATTCCGAGAATTGGACTTTAACTTGTTAAGGAAATTAGCATTCCTAGCCAAACAACCCGCTAAGTTGAATTTGCCTATAAGGAAGTAACTGAGGAAGAAGACCCCTCCGAGAACGCGCGCTCGGTTGGGAACTTCAATGATACAAGCAAAGGAAAGGGTAAGGAAAAAGCTACCTCGAGCAAAACGCAGTCCAAGAAGCCTAAGAAAAATAATTCGGGTATTGAGTGGTATGAGGTTCGTAGGGTGACTATCAAAGAATTTCGCAAGTCGAATGGAGAACCAATAGAGATCGAGTCTGATGAGTGATTTAAACCTTATTTTCCTATTTCTTCTACAAATAATGATGTCTTTGTTTGGAAAACAAAGTTAGAAATTCAATAAAGAAGAAATTTATATCTTACCAAATTTTAGGGTTACTAAAAATAAAATTCAGAATTAAAACACCTTGAACAAAATAAAAAACTCAATTAAATTGAATTTTGGCCGAGCCCACTCGACCAACTAAGAATGTCACTCGACCGAGTGAACCTGCACTTAAAGAAAAATTAAACTCTTCCATCCGGTCGAGTCATCTGGTTCACTCGACCGAATCAAACCAATTGGGCCATATCACCTTAAACATCAAAACCTAGCCCAAATACGCAAAACAAACCCTAACTCGACCGAATTTATTTATCCACTTAAGACCAAATGGAGAGTGGTCGAGTTAAGAGGACACAAGATAGAAGTTGTGAAAGAATGGAAATTTCGCTTAGGAAACAAGGACTTTGTTCTCTCTAGTGATGATTTAAGAATTGCATTTGGTTTGGAGCATTGCGAACCATGTTTACCGATCACTAAGAATATGAGGAACATAGTTTGGAGAGAAATCACAAACCGTAGTATGGATTATAAGTCGTGCAGCACGGCAACAAAGATTAGAAGTTCGGAATGGAAGTTTATACATCGTCTCATAGCTACTTGCCTATACCTTCGTAGTGATAAGGGAAGATTCGTGAATAAGGATGATTTAGATATAATATGTTGTATGCACGAGGATCTTCCGTTCGATGTGCTCACTTGCATCACTCGAACACTTGAGGAATGTCTCTTGAAGTCATTCAAAGGACTATATATTGGTGGAGGACATTTTGTCACCATGCTAGCTAAGCATGTAGGATTTTCACTCGACCCGAGAAAGGCATTGCCGAAACAAGTACTAGGAGAGGTCGAGCTACTAAGTCGTGGACTTGTTAAGAAGATTAAACTCAGCGGAGGAGATATTATTGTCTTACCCAAAAATGAGGACAAAGATGATATTAGTCACGACTCACCACCACCCGAGAACAATTCCCTTGATGAGCTTTTAAGGAACTCTAGAAATATGATTTCATGGCAAAGGGACATCACTAGTCGGTATACTGACATGACTATTTGGCAAGGAGAAATGATGAAGACATTGTTCACTCACACCTCGTGTGAAGGATACCGATCACCACCTAGACCTATATTGCATCACTCGACCGAAGAACCGCTCAAGAAGATGAAGAATTCGTAGATGCAGAAGATAACGTAGGTGACAACGAAGTCTGATAATGAACAACTTCCGAAACCTTAGGACACCCGATAACTCTCAAACGAACAATCAACAAACCCATAAAAACCAACTTTCACAACTAGACCACAGATTGATCGAGTACTTGACATTTGCACTTGTTTGAACATTTTAAATTGATTATCTATCATGTTTTGCTTTGTTTGTTCGTTATATAATGACAAATCTTTGTTAGCATTGCAAGAATGATACATGTGCAGCGCATTGGAAAGTCAAGAAGAAGAATAATGTCAAGAACGAAATACTCGACAACCAGCTAAGTATCTCTACACCTTAATCTTAATTTATTGCTTAGGGACTAAGCAAATTTTTAAGTGTGGGGTGGGGAGTAGTATGCATACAAATTTTCATGATATATACATTGCATACTTTTTAAAATTTGCATACATCCTACTATTTAAATGAAAACACGTTGAAAAATGTCAATTAAACATGCTAAACAAGATCGAGCACTTAGATTAAAAATGTTTTTGATAAACTCATGAATTGAAATTTTTTGAATTGAACGACTTTCATGATAGAAAATTTATTTCTTGTGACTTAACTTAAGAGCTTGCCTAATTTGATTTTTCTTAGAAATTTTTGACATAACACCTTGAGAAAAGCAAAGTTTTATCCAATTTCATAGAGGAAATTTTTGAACAAAACATGGATAATATTTCATAAAGCTATTGTATTGCCTTTAGGTGACTTAAGCATATCTCGTAATATATGGTGCATTTGTTGTAACACTCGAGTTAATATTTTGGCATCTAGTCAAGTCTTAAGTGTGGGGTTATCCGATAAAGTCGAGCATTTGCCGAGGGTTAGGAAGTAATTTCCCCCTTGAAAGTATCTGCTTTGACAAAAAAAAAAACATTTGCCGAGGGTTAGGAAGGTAAGTTCCCCCTTGAAAGTATTTGTTTTGCAAAAAAAAAAAGAAATAGAGAAAAAAATATATAAAAGAAAAAAAATAATTCGTTTCCCCACTTAAGTCCTTGCTTCTGCCTAAATAATGTTGCGACTCGAGTGAAGCTGTCGAATGATAACCATTGAGAATTGCTTAGGGACGATCCTTGTACTTATGTACGTAGGCATTACATGCTTTTGAGAGAAAAATTCATGAAATATGTGGTAATTATCCGGAATTCCTCTACTCTTATGGATTACGACGTGTAGTCTAATTCTTGGGCAAGAATTCTTGACCTTGACCTTATGGACTAGCCCTTGCTAGCATAGGTGATTGGTTCGGTGAAACTCCTCTTGAATATTGTGTTTTACTTTGTGATTTTCGGTGTAAGTTGGAAATGAAGAGAAGATCAAATCAAGGTTAGTTTCTTATTGCTCGAGTTACTTTGAAATTTATGACTATCGTGATTTGAAGTGATTTTCAATGATTTTTCATGCCATGAATGATCAGCTATACTTTGAAGTGTTTTTGATTAAAGAATAATGCAAAAGAATGTTTGTTAAATTGACTAGCTATGAATATGAATATGATGAATGGATGATGTGCAGGATTTGTGAGTATTCCGTTATCTGAAAACTCTCACGAGACTAAAACTCGTCCGCTAGGGCAGCCTAGAGGTTTAAAGGCTTAATGCATATGCTAAATGCATTCGTGATTTTCTACGACAGTGAACTAGGATTAGATTAACTTTAGAAATCTCAGGAGAAATAAGCTTAATACTTGTTCGGGACGAACAAGGATTAAGTGTGGGGTATTTTGATCAGTGTTAGAAATGTCTATTTTAAGCCCCTACTTTTATGCTTATTTCCTATGATTATAACGTAAAATATATTACTTTTGATACTTTGATTGATGTTTCAGGTCAAAAGCACGATTCCAGCCTTACGAAGGAGCAAATGGAAATATGAGGAAAAGCACGTGAATTCGGCCTAAATCAGACATAATTTGGATCATTTCTGCAATTCTTAGACCCGAGCTAAAACAAGTTACTCGACCAAGTTACTCGACCGAGTAAATACACTGCTCGAGCAAGTTATCACGTGACCAAGACCCTTCGTATGGATTATCTCCATTAACTCGAGTGATTTAATACAAGAAGATAAGGAAGACCTTCCACTTACTCGATCATTTAACACAAGTGGATAAGAAGACTTCCCATTTACTCGGCCATTTATGATAGGAGTTAAAGCAAGACCTTTCAATCACTCGACCCTTTGATTGAACTTCACTATATAAGCATCACAAAGACACTCAAAAAGTTGGCTGCTGCTGCCCGAGCTACCTAAGGGGGCTGAAAATCTAATAAAGTGATTGAGTCTAGTCGAGTAAACCAAGTGAAGAAGAAGATATACCCGAGAGAGTTCGGAGGACCGATTATTATTGAAGTTTATACAACCAGATTTTGTACTCGAGATAACGAGGAGAATAGCAGCAGCATTGGAGCTCGACCGTGGATCATCAATCACTGAGAATTTCTAAACTTTACTCTTGTTTTATTTACAATCGTTTTACTTAAATTTGAACATGTTTGCATTTCACTCGAGATGAGTGAGTAGTTTCCTTATGATAGGGATTTGATGAATTCCTAATGCTTATGATTAACTAGAACATGATTATTTAATTTATATGAATCAATTCTTGTATGACTATTGTGTGTGTTGAATCATACCCGAGCTTTATCTTTATAAATTAGGTGTCCTGACAAAACATCTAGAAGAGTAGGTCGAGTAGTATTATCTAGGGAAGGACCGAGAGGTGAACTTAGATATTTTGGAATCAATACAACCATTAGATCGAGTATATTAGCAAAGCGGGAGCAGCGAGTATATTTGGTGCATGAATGTATTAATAAGCGTATTTGGACAGATTAGTGAAAACACCGGAAGGAATGAAGCTAGTCGAGTAGATGTTTACGTGCGAATCCAACATTCGGAAGTGAGGATTCGTATGCTAATGCTACTCAGTCTAAATTCTATAATATAAATCCAACATTCGGAAGTGAGGATTTATATTATCATATAACTATACATTCTAGATTAAATTGTCATCAAGAAGGAAATTCATAACTATAATATAAATCCAACATTCGAGAGTGAGGATTTATATATCTTGTTTGAGTGAAACCATAAGTATTAGTGGAGGATTCTCATCCTTGTCATAGTTTTTAATATTTGATAACAAATCCTTTTCATAGTTTGATAACGAAACCTTTTCTTTGAAATATTGCCTTTTGAATAAATAATATTGCCTTTGAAATAAATAAAACACTTAAGAACTAAATTGAAAACTAGTAATCGAGTGTAGAGGATTAAAAGCTAGTAATCGAGTTTGAAATATAACTTGACTCCACTGTTCCCTTGGGTTCGACACTAGGTCACCCCTAGTTCTATAAATTCTTTTGAGTTGCGTGTTGGAATATCTACCTATCTAAACCGCCGCGGTCAGAAGTTCATAGTGATAAGTCTAAGCTGAGCTCATCTCCTATTCATATTTTACACTCGTATTAATTATGTGCGCCAGTAGCATTCACGTTCCTGTTTTCTATCGTTTACTTGTTTAAACTCACACAACCCCAGTTTTAGTTGTAGATAAAGACTACTTCTCACCATTCCCTGCGGATTCGACCCCAGCTTGCCAATACTATACTAGTAGGGAGTCGGGACAAATTTGCAGCACTCAACGACGTGCTCGTCAATCAAACAACTAGATTTATACAAAAGGAAAGGCCTCTTATTTATGATTACAAAACTGAAACCACATATTTTACCTAAAAATATCGCTCAAAATTAATAATGCCACTGTTCCAAGCTTAATATGTCTTCTTAAGAGATGAGTTCTAGAGAGACATATAAAATATTAGGGAAAATTGCCGAAAACCACCTCTTATAGGCCGTAATTACAGAAAACCACCCTTAATTAGGTTAACCACCCGTCGGAGATTTAACCTAATTAACCTAATTAATTAACCTAATTAATTAACCTAATTAATCTATCTAACGGAGATTTAACACTAATTGAACGGAAAACGTTAGAATGTGTGATTCAGCAAAAAAGAAACGAACAACGGGTGGTTTTCGGCAATAAAATGTATAAGGGGTGGTTTTCGGCAATTACGGCCTATAAGAGGTGATTTTCGGCAATTATCCCTATATATATCGTATATATAAAGCACAAAGAGTCTATTTATGGTTACATCTGAAGCAACATTTTCTTTCTCATTTTACCCCTAACTTCTTTCATATTTACTTTATTTTATATATTGATTACAAATATATATAGAATATAGTAATATATTTCAATCGATATGCACATAATTGTGCATCAAACAACTAGATTTATACAAAAGGAAAGGCCTCTTATTTATGATTACAAAACTGAAACCACATATTTTACCTAAAAATATCGCTCAATATTATTAATGCCACTATTCCAAGCTCAATATGTCTTCTTAAGAGTTGAGTTCTAGAGAGACATATAAATATTGGGGAAAATTGCCGAAAACCACCTTTTATAGGCCGTAATTACAGAAAACCACCCTTAATTAGGTTAAACCACCCGTCGGAGATTAACCTAATTAATGCCTAATTAATCCATCTAACGGAGATTTAACACTAGTTGAACGAAAAATGTTAGAATGTGTGATTCAGCAAAAAGAAACGAACAACGGGTGGTTTTCGGCAATAAAATGTATAAGGGTGGTTTTCGGCAATTACGGCCTATAAGAGGTGGTTTCCGGCAACTATCCCAAAAAATATATAATGATGTAAATAGTTTTAAGATGAGATATGGTAACTCGGTTTGAAATACACGACAATTCCGGCATAGACTATCAATCATTGGAGTTTGGGGACGAAACTGAGACAATGGGTGCTCCTCTGACAGCTAATTTTTGACCATGTTGACCATCCTTGAGAATGGTTGAGACAGCTTTCATAATGTTTTGACTATCCTATTTTTTCCATACTCAATAATCGTCCCATAATTATTTCTTGGCAGGGGCTCCTTCAACTTTTCACCATTTTCTGGATCAATATTGCAATTATCCTTAGAGAGGCAAAGATCCCCTTCATCCCTTCCATTTGAGTTCTCTGTCTCCTTGGTGGCCTGGTTTTCCTCAAAAATGACAATAGCAAGGCTGTTGTCCTGGCTAGTAGGTAAAACATTTTCATAATTTTGCTGCTCAATTGAAGCTACACTAGGAGGATCATATGACTCCTTTTGGATTTTTCCTTGGCCTTCTTAGACTCGGTGCTGCCTATGCGAACCCATTGTCCAGATGATGAGTACATGTTGACTGTCCCATATCTCGCTTGGGATGCTCGTCCCGATATGGTCCAATTCTCCTTGAATGTTTGTTGAATTTTAGAGAGCCTCGGCCTACCGACGTGAACTTAGCAATCAAGGAAAACTCAAAGAGTTTTTTGTTGACTCTGAAAATGGTCCTTAGAATGCAATTACCTACAGCTTAGGGATGCTCGTCCCGATATGGTTCTTAGAGTGCAATTACTGGTCTTCTATCTTTGAATCCAACCTGTGGAGTGGTGATAGAGCACTTTTGTATGCTACTTTAAGTCCTTTACACTGCTTAGATTCTAACATATTTAAGTATAAGATTACACTTTTGGTTGTAGTTTGTATCTTAGGTTTTAAAAGTAGAGTTAGAACAAAAGTGCAACAAGAAGGCTGAATTTCGGAGCAAAAGACAACAACGTGACAACAGAGCAAAAGACACTAGCGCGCGAGCAGTATGGCGCGCGAGTGTGGGTCGCGCACAGCAGAGCAAAACGATGACGTCAGCAAACAGCAAAATATCCGGAATGATGACGTCATCACGCGCAAAGAATATTTCTAAGTTAGGTTTTTGGATATCAAATATTCTCAAAGCTGATTTTTAGAGATAAAGATGATTTCCTGCAGATTTTCTTGCCTAATAATTCGTGGAAACCCTAGGAGGCAAGACTATAAATACAGAGCTTCATGGAAATCACAGACAGATAGAGGCGCGCAGAGGGGACCAAACGGCTCAGAGCGGAATTCAGACTTAGCCGTGCGCGCAAGCTGCCGACGCGAGCCAGACGACGCGTCACTCAGATTTGTTTTGCCATTATAGTTGTTCATTATTTATGTTTGAGATGTATACATTTTGTATGAGTAGCTAACTTACTGAATTCGGTTTGGATTCAGATCTATGAATGACATGTTTTGAGGTCTTGTTCTTAATTGCATGATAAGTTTAGTATTATCATTCCGAGCTCAATTGCATGATAATTAGGTTAGACAATTAAGCGAAGCCTTGCACCACAGACTTAGTTGTAGAATCTATTATCTATAGGTTAAACTATCAGAAGTACGTGACTGTGAATGATAGGAGTGACACTAGAATAGTCGATAGCTACCTTGACCGGATTCGTGGTTGACTAGACTAGATTGAGTAATAATATCATACGGACTAGATTGACTAATAGTCGACAGCTACCTTGAAGGTTATTAAGCTGTGAAAGGACCCTTAACCTACGTGAACATTGTATCATGTATCTATAGTAACCAATGATGAACATGGAAATTCATAGTGAATAATCTGAACCGAGCTCATCTCTTGCATATTTATTAACTTCCTGCGTGACTACTTTCTGATTGTGCGCCAGTTTCACTTGTGCAACGGTTTCCTTTTCCTTTAATTACTTTCACTCACAAACCCCAGTTTTAGTTGTAGATCGAAAGTTAACTTCTCACCGTTCCCTGTGGATTCGACCCCAGCTTACCAAGACTATACTAGTAGGAGAGCCGGGACAAATTTGCAGCACTCAACGACGTGCTCGTCAAATTTTGGCGCCGTTGCCGGGGAGCGGCTAGAGAAGTTTTCTTTTCTTTTTTTCTTTTTTTTGTATTTAGTTGTTATTTACCTTTTGTTTTTCTTATAAACAAAAA
This sequence comes from Sedum album, assembly GCA_006409495.1. Taxonomy (NCBI): domain Eukaryota; kingdom Viridiplantae; phylum Streptophyta; class Magnoliopsida; order Saxifragales; family Crassulaceae; genus Sedum; species Sedum album. Next base: position 48,667 of record QZGG01001432.1, on the reverse strand, counting down.
AAATCCAATAAATTAGTTACGTTTAATCTAGCTGTTGTTTTTGTCTTTGCATGGAAGATATCGGTGAGAATAGTGTGATCGGCAGACGCATGGACAACACGCCAGACGCGCCAGGGCGCAACGCCGATAACGTCTTTGCTCGCCTACACCCTGCTGAATTAGAAGCACTGAAAAGAGAATTACGCAGAGACCTAGAGTTCAGAGGGGATGCTGAAATACCAAGACACGACAACCAGCTAAACAACAATGTAGACGTACGCGTGCTGACGTGTAGTATATGGTGGAAGTTTTAATGTCCTAACACGGCAAACAAAATTTATATCTAGGAGACCTAGAGTCGAATCCCTAGAGATGAGTTAGAATTGATTAACTAGTTAATACTACTTAAGATTTGCCTAAAATAAAAGGTTTGGGGGGATTTGTGAAAGGTTATGATATTTTGTAGGATTAAAATGCAAACTAAAGGTGATCAAGGATCTATGGACCCTAGGCTATAGCATATAAGGTGATGACAATCAATCATGCAACAATTAATGAATAGAAAATGATTAGACTAGTTCGTTTATGAACATTAATCCTAAGGTCAACTTTCATTGCATGTTAGGACTAAGAGGTTCATTTAAATGGAGGCCTCAATCTTTCAATATTTTGGCTCTCCCTTAGGTTATGGACTCTTCCTCAATCTTTCAATATTTTGGAAGAGTTACCATAACCTAGATTAAGTAAACTAGTCATCCACATCAATCCTACACTTTCATGTTAAGATCAAGGTAGATTATTCATGCAAGGCTAATTAATCAACTCTATATCAACTTTCATTGCATATATCATTGATTAGGTTCAATTAATTACACTTAAGCATTTTCACAAACACTTAATGTGCAACATTTAATAGATGTAGCCAATACACAAAATTCATATCAAAATTCATTGCATAACAAATTAATCATCATTCAAATACATGCATGCAACCTAGGGATCCTCTAACCAATCACTACTCACTACTCATACTAAAAGTAAAATCAATAATAGAAATGTATGGAAACATGAAATTAATTGCAAACTAGAGTAGATTGGAAGGTGTTGATGCTTGATCTTCACTTCAAAGTCTTCAATTCCACACCAAAGCTCTTGATCTTCAAAAATCGAATTTCTAGGGTTTCTGGTCAACGTTCGAAGTCAAGGCCTAAAGGCCGGAGGCTCCGAGTTTGAAATGTCCAAAAAGTTTATATACTCGGTGGTCCTCTCCCTAGCAAGTTTGACCTCGGCCGAGCAGAAAATTGGGGAAATTCTGCTCGGCCGACTTGAATCCTCCTAGCCGAGCAGATTGAATGTGACGCGGTTTGGTCCTCGGCAGACTAACTTCTGCTCGGCCTAGCTCCTCTTGTCCACCCGAGCAGATTTTCTACTCGGCCAGAGTAAAATCACTGAGAATTATTTGTATCAACTCTTGATAACTCGAGCAGCTGTCCTCGGCCGAGCAGAAGTGTCCTTGACCGAGCAGAACTCCTTGTGCAGCATCGTAGGAGGACTTGCTTACTTGCTCGGCCGAGCAGATTTGACACTGAACATTCTGCTCGGCCAAGGTGATCTCTTGTCACTTTGGTCCAACATCCTGGCTGACTTGATCTACTCGGTTGGACATGAGGTTTGCTCGAAGAGTAGAATCTCTTCTTGGGCACTTGACTTGAGTTTTCATCCACTTTGCTCTATTTTGTGCTTTTTACTCTCTTTGATAAACTTTGAATAAAATCTACATAAAACACAAAAGAGTATCAAATTCTTCACAAAGTAATCGAAAACAAGCAAGAATCAAGCATAAGAAGTGTACAAATACTTGCGAATTTGCACACTTATCAAACACCCCACACTTAATTCTTGTTCGTCCCGAACAAGTTAGTATGAATAGAGCAAATGATGCAATATAGGACTCATAAAGATTTCAAAGATCAATCAATGCATATGAGAGTGAAAATCAAGCACCAAGTGAAAGTTATAAACCTAAGAAATGAAATGCAAGCTATAAACTACTCCTAACTCACTTTCGTAGGAATCACGGATGCATTTAGCATATGCATCAAGCCTTTAAACCTCTAGGCTGCCCTAGGGACGAGTTGTAGTCTCGTGAGAGTTTTCCAAGAGGGAGTACTCACAAATCCCGTTCACAATCATCCATTAAACAATGCATACCAATCAAGTGTTTGCTAAGCAAGAGTTTGTCATTTTAATGCTCAAAAAGATATGGAAGTGTGCAATTTACTCATGTCACATAATTGATCAAGAATCTTGTCATTCTTCACGTGCAAACATTCTAAGCCTTGACATCTTAACTAGCAATCACCAAATTCACCGTTTTACTACATTTCAATGCATAAATCATAAAGGGGAGTTTAGCACACATAATGGATCATCTAGTCAATCACTTATGCTTGCTAGGGCAAGTCCATAGCTCATGACTTAAACTCATTCTCAAGTTTTAGGCTAAACACCATAATCCATAAGAGAAGAGGAGTTTAGACGATCAAAATGATGAATCATGCATAGAATTCTTACTTGCTTATGCATATAATGCAAAAGATCATCCTTTAATCTAATCAATCAAGCAAAGTGCACAAACTCAACTTGCAAGTGTGCTCTCAATATGCATAGAAGGCATAAGGTCAAGAATTAGTGGGAATTACATTCTAGCTTCTCTTTTATTTATTCAAAAATAATTTATTTTTTTGCTATTCAAGTACTTTCGAGGGGGAAATTACCTTCCTAACCCCCGGCACTTGAATAATTTTTTGAGTTCATGCAAGTACTTTCGAGGGGGAACTTACCTTCCTAACCCCCGGCACTTGCATAACATTTTCTCTTTTTTTTTTTTTTTTTGAGTAAGCTTTTGGTGTCAACCCCACACTTAAAACTTGCAATATGTCTAATTAGCAATCAAGCATATAAGCAAGCAAAGTCAATACAATAAGCCATGAAATTAAACTAAAGTCACCTAAGAGCAAGCAAGAAACTATATGATACTTCATGCTTTTTTTTGTATATGCTACCTTATCCTCCTTACTCATTATGCAAAGAAAGAGCATGATTATTTCAAATGATTCAAGCTAGTATAGATGTCAATTCATGAGAATGATGCAATAGTTAGGAACTTCAATCATCCTAAAGCATTATGATCAAGAGAAAACTTCACAAACCACAATCACAAGTTATTTCACAAGGGTATTCTTAGACTTAGCAAACTTATTTTCAAGTTTTCTTCAAAATTTAGGATGAAAGTGATATGTCAAGCAAGTGTCAATGCTCAGAAATGATCAATGATTGAATGATTGATGAAATGAAACATTAAAAGTATGAATTCATGCATACTACCCACCCCACACTTAAAAATTTGCTTAGTCCCTAAGCAATCAAGTAAAGCATAAGAGAGAGATCAAGAAACTTCTCTCGTGTGAAGGAAGACTAGTATGCATCCATGCTTGCTCCATGTGCTTTTCTTGTTTTTTTCTTTTCATGCATGCTTGGTTGTGGCACAACACTAAAACTCACAAAGATATCAAGAGAGTGAAATAAAGGTGAGTTTACTAGTCAATCGTACAACAAGTTCAAGCCAAGCACACATATTGAGATATGAAGCTATTCAACTTAGAAAACATCCAAGATGACATTAAGCACAAAGTTTGAATAACATCAAAGGGAACACACAAAAGAGTAGCAAGTTCAACTCAAAAGATAATACATCACAAAATACCAGCAAGAGTTAAACAAGCAAGCAAGCAAGCATAAGCAAGGTGTGCATCTCCTCGGGAAGAGGTGAGGCAATCTCCTTGGCCGAGCAGATTTTTGTTCTTGGATGTTGCTCGGTCGAGCAAGCTTAAGCTGCCTTCTTTGATCCTCTTTTGCTTGACCGAGCAGAATTGTCCTAGGCCCGAGGAAAACTTTCTGACCAAATTGTATCATATTTACCAATCTGCTCGGGCAGGGCAAAGTTTTGCTCGGGAGAGTAGTTTCTGTCCTTAGCAAATTTTCCAAAGCTGGATATGTATATAAATTCTGCTCGGCCGGACTAAAAATTACTCGGGCAGGGGAAAACTCTCTGAGTGATTTTATATCAAATCTGGTAAGCTGCTCGCCGACTATTTCTACTCGGGAGAGCAGATTTTTGGACTTAGAAAATTTTTACTGCTCACGAAATCTGCTCGGCCGACTGATTCATTCTGCTTGGCCAGGACAAATTTACCTGCTCTTCCTTGGCTTGACATTATTGGCTTGCTCGGCTAAGGGTAACCTATTCGGCCTAGGAGGGTTTTCAGAAATAGGGAACTTATGCCGCTAAGTGAAATTTCATAAAAACTTAAGTCCTAGGCACATCTAAAAAATTCTATCTCCTAGGCAAGGAATCACCCCACACTTAGCTCAAATCATATTTCACACAAAGTCATGCAAGCTAAGTGATATTCAAATCAAGCAAACAATCAAGATCTATAGCAACATATAGCAAGCACAATCATTCAATCACACCATCAATCATTCAAGCAAATTAAGAATAGGAGCATGGCACTTACTAGCCTAGTTTAACGTCTTGGCTAAGACGTAGCCGAAGCTTTTCCATAAGAAACACACTTAGTGAGTCCTTTGCTAGGATCCCTCACTAAGCGGTGCAAATAAATACTCAAGGACTCCTCACATCTTTGTAAGGAGTGAGTGATGGGTCGCCTCGCTTTGGAAATTGCATTTGTCGCGCCGACTTCCCATTGAGCTTCTCTTTTGTTGGAGGCTTTTGTTTTTGACTCTTCACATGATTATATTTGCCTCCAACAAAGCCATCCTTCACCTTAGACATTTGTTTTGACCTCTTAGCTCTTCTCCTAGCTCTTGGATTCTCATGCCTTCTTCCATTTCTTCGCGTTTTCCTTCTTTTCTTTGAGGGGATATTTACCTTAAGTATAGGCAAGATAACTTCATATTACTTCTTCCTCTTCAAAGAACCATTAGGCATAACGAAGTCCATAGCTATATCAACTTTGCACATTTCAAGCTTAGGAAGAGGTAGCTTTTCTCTTCATCCAAAATTTCCTCACAAGACCTTTTTCTTTGTAGGAACCTCTTCCTCCTCTTCTATTAGTGGTATATTTCTTGTAGCACTTGTTGAGGCTCCTTTACAACCTTTGAAGGTTGTTCTTGTTGAGGATCAATAGGCCTTGGACAAAGTAATCAACAAATTGGGTATTCCACTTGTTCTTTGTCTTCCGAATTGAAGGAAACTCCTCTTGAAAATTTGATGGATGAGCTTGTTGTGCAAGTTGTCTTTCAAGCTCCAAGGTGTACTCATATTCGTCATTGAATTTTGTTCCATCTTTTCAAGCATCTTTTGTTGTTGAGCTTGTGTCGCGGCCATTTGTGCCATTAATGCAAGAAGAGTGGTTTCTTCTTGGCTTTGACTTTGTTGAGCTTGTGGTGGCACTTCTTCAATATAATCATAAGGTGAATAGGGTGGATGGTAATCCTCATACTCTTCATGGGAATTTGTGTTCCTATAGGTATAGAATTCGGATTGAGGAACATATTCATCTTCTTCATATCCCATGTAGTCCATATCTTCATGATAGTCTCTATAATCATTCCTTTGATCATATGGACAAGAGTATTCGTCATGGCCAAAGTTATGGCAAATTTCACATTCCCTATGTGAATTCCACATTTTATAGTATGGGAATGGTGTAAGCTCTCAAGCAAATGAACGCGGTTGAGGGAGATAGGTGATGGTTGATGCAAGAACTTGCTTTTGTGCTCCTCTTGCTTTAAGTCTTGTTGACATTCACCTATCAAGCAATCAAGAGAAAGCAAGGTAGATAAAGAATATCACAAAACAAGCAAGATATCACACTCCAACAAGCTATTACAACAACTAAAAAGAAAATAGAGTGAATTAGACAAACAAAAGTAATACAAACTAGCTAACAATCCTAAGAACTCATCCCCGGCAACGGCGCCATTTTGACGTGTAGTTTAGTGGAAGTTTTAATGTCCTAACACGGCAAACAAAATTTATATCTAGGAGACCTAGAGTCGAATCCCTAGAGATGAGTTAGAATTGATTAACTAGTTAATACTACTTAAGATTTGCCTAAAATAAAAGGTTTGGGGGGAATTTGTGAAAGGTTATGATATTTTGAAGGATTAAAATGCAAACTAAAGGTGATCAAGGATCTATGGACCCTAGGCTATAGCATATAAGTGATGACAATCAATCATGCAACAATTAATGAATAGAAAATGATTAGACTAGTTCGTTTATGAACATTAATCCTAAGGTCAACTTTCATTGCATGTTAGGACTAAGAGGTTCATTTAAATGGAGGCCTCAATCTTTCAATATTTTGGCTCTCCCTTAGGTTATGGACTCTTCCTCAATCTTTCAATATTTTGGAAGAGTTACCATAACCTAGATTAAGTAAACTAGTCATCCACATCAATCCTACACTTTCATGTTAAGATCAAGGTAGATTATTCATGCAAGGCTAATTAATCAACTCTATATCAACTTTCATTGCATATATCATTGATTAGGTTCAATTAATTACATTTAAGCATTTTCACAAACACTTACTGTGCAACATTTAATAGATGTAGCCAATACACAAAATTCATATCAAAATTCATTGCATAACAAATTAATCATCATTCAAATACATGCATGCAACCTAGGGATCCATAGGATCCCTAACCAATCACTACTCACTACTCATACTAAAAGTAAAATCAATAATAGAAATGTATGGAAACATGAAATTAATTGCAAACTAGAGTAGATTGGAAGGTGTTGATGCTTGATCTTCACTTCAAAGTCTTCAATTCCACACCAAAGCTCTTGATCTTCAAAAATCGAATTTCTAGGGTTTCTGGTCAACGTTCGAAGTCAAGGCCAAAAAGGCCGGAGTGTCCCAGTTTGAAATGTCCAAAAAGTTTATATACTCGGTGGTCCTCTCCCTAGCAAGTTTGACCTCGGCCGAGCAGAAAAATTGGGGGAAATTCTGCTCGGCCGACTTGAATCCTCCTAGCCCGAGCAGATTTGAATGTGACGCGGTTTGGTCCTCGGCAGACTAACTTCTGCTCGGCCTAGCTCCTCTTTGTCCACCCGAGCAGATTTCTACTCGGCCAGAGTAAAAATCACTGAGAATTATTTGTATCAACTCTTGATAACTCCTGGGCCGAGCAGCATTGTCCTCGGCCGAGCAGAAGTGTCCTTGACCGAGCAGAACTCCTTGTGCAGCATCGTAGGAGGACTTGCTTACTTGCTCGGCCGAGCAGATTTGACACTGAACATTCTGCTCGGCCAAGGTGATCTCTTGTCACTTTGGTCCAACATCCTCGGCTGACTTGATCTCTACTCGGTTGGACATGAGGTTTGCTTGAGAGAGTAGAATCTCTTCTTGGGCACTTGACTTGAGTTTTCATCCACTTTGCTCTATTTTGTGCTTTTTACTCTCTTTGATAAACTTTGAATAAAATCTACATAAAACACAAAAGAGTATCAAATTCTTCACAAAGTAATCGAAAACAAGCAAGAATCAAGCATAAGAAGTGTACAAATACTTGCGAATTTGCACACTTATCACGCGCCACCACTTGTCGCGCGCGTACCACCTGTGGCGCGACGCAGATGTCGGCTCCTCAAGCCGTTAACCAACCCTGGTGCATCGTGCTGCCCCCGGATGGTCACTTCGAGCTACGAACTCAGCTTGTTCACTACATACCAAAGTTCCATGGTATGGCTAGTGAGAATCCAGTTAAACACGTTAGAGAGTTCACGGCCATCTGTGAGAATATGAGGAATGGGAATGAGGACCCATAGTTGCAGAAACTAAGAGCTTTTCCATTCTCATTATGTGATTCAGCTAGACAATGGTTGATGGGCTTAGCACCCGGTTCGATAAGGACGTGGCCCGAGTTGCAGGAATGGTTCTTGGACAAGTTCTACCCTGCGGCTAAGGTGTCACTACTCAAAAGAGAGCTAGCCGCACCGAAGCAGTTGCATGGAGAGTCGTTATCTGAGTACTATGAGCGGTTCAGGGAACTAGAAGCGAATTGCTACAATCTTAGACTCCCGCAACATGTGCTGATAGAGAACTTCCTCAATGGATTAACTGAGACGGAACTCTGTTTGTTGAATGCTTGTACAGGAGGCAACGTGAGGAATATGTACCCAGAGGATGTTTGGAAGTTTATTGAGGATACTGCGGACCAGGTCAGATATCAAGTATCCTTAGAGACCAACCGTGCCAGATCATTGCATTAAGTGGACGTTACTGGAGAAATCAAGGGGTTAAAAGATATGATGCAGAAACTGATGATGAAACAGAGCGCCGATACGAGACCATACGAATTCTGTCACGCCACAGACCATCAGACATACGCCTCTCTCCCTATTCAAAGAACACGCAGATGTTAATGCCCTAAGAGGATGGAATAACGGTCAGGCTAGGCAAGGACAGCCTAGATTTGGTTTAGCTGAGAACGGGTTTAGTTGGAAGAACGAATAGAAATTTCAGAGACCGCGCTGACTGGCGCGCGCAACCTAATGCACCCACTGGCGTGCGACCTTACGCGCCAGCTGCTTCCTAGAACCCGCCGCACAAACGTGCTGAAGGACCAGCGCAATACAACCAGCAGCTGAAGAAATCATTAGAAGAAATTGTGGGTCAGTTGGCAGAGACAGTGCACAAGAACCAGGAACAGAACGAGAAGTGTTTTACTCTAATTAAAAATTAGTTTACACAGATCTCCGCAACCGTGACCGAAATCGCAAATAACAAAAAAGCCGCTAAAGCTAGTGCACAAAATGGCGTCAACGCCGTGATACTCAGATCAGGTAAAGAAACGTCTGGTGCGCCAGTGGTTACGCGCACAAGGACAAACACAGATGCACAGATTCAAGACTCAGCGGCAGAGCCAGATGCACCTGCTGCGAGGAAGGAAGGCCAATCTAGCAGCCACGTACCACTCCCCTTCGCCACACAAGGCACAAAACTCAAGAAGACCGAGCTCGATCAGGTACTTTATGATTTGTTCAGCAAAGTGGAAATTAACATTCCACTTATAGATGCATTAAAGCAAATTCCTCGATATGCAAAGTTTCTTAAGGATCTGTGCACAAACAAAAGGAGGAAAGGAGGACAGAGGGAACAAGTGCAGCTCGATGCCAACGCCTCAGCAATTGTGCAACATAAGGTACCACCAAAATGTCAAGATCCAGGTACGTTCAATATACCATGCACGATCGGTAGTTCTGTAGTGGATAATTGCATGGTAGACTTAGGTGCGTCAATAAATGTTTTACCCAACTCTTTATACACATCTCTCTGCATTGGACCACTTAAGCCCGCAGGGTTGACAATCCAACTAGCGGATAGTTTATGCAAACAACCAGTGGGCATGGTTGAAGATGTACTGGTAAGAGTAGGAGAATTGGTGTTCCCGGTAGATTTTTACGTGTTAGAGATGGAAGGAAATGTCTGCTCCTCAGGCGGTTAACCAACCATGGTGCATCGTGCTGCCTCCTGATGGACACTTTGAGCTGCGGACTCAGCTTGTACACTACATACCAAAATTCCATGGTATGGCTAGTGAGAACCCAGTAAAGCACGTACGAGAGTTCGCGGCCATCTGCGAAAACATGAGGAATGGGAACGAGGATCCAGAGTTGCTGAAGTCGAGAGCCTTCCCATTCTCTCTATGTGATTCAGCTCGACAATGGTTAATGGGGCTAGCTCCGGGGTCAATAAGGACTTGGCCCGAGTTACAAGAACGGTTCCTAGACAAATTCTATCCTGCGGCCAAGGTATCGTTACTATGAAGAGAGCTAGCTGCCCCGAAGCAGTTGCACGGTGAGTCTTTGTCCGAATATTATGAGCGGTTCAGGGAACTTGAAGCGAACTGCTACAATCATGGACTCCCGCAACATGTGTTGATAGAGAACTTCCTCAACGGACTAACTGAGATGGAACTCAGGTTGTTGAACGCTTGCGCAGGAGGGAACGTGAGAAACATGTACCCGTAGGATGTATGGAAGCTAATAGAAGACACGGCCGACCAAGTAAGATATCAGGTTTTGTTAGAGAACAGTCGCGCCAGATCACTGCATCAAGTAGACGTAACCGGAGAGATCAAGGAATTGAAGGATGTGATGCAGAAGTTGATGATGAAACAAAGCGTCGATACTAGGACTTGCGAATTCTGTCACGCCACAGACCACCTGACTGACGCATGCCCCACCCTGTTTGAAGAACACCCAGATGTTAATGCTGTGGGTGGATGGAATAATGGACAAGCTAGGCAAGGACAGCCTAGATTTGGATTGGCTGAGAATGGGTTTAGTTGGAATAATGAGCAGAATTTCCAGAGACCGCGCGCTGACTGGCGTGTGCAACCTAATGCACCCATGGCGCGCGACCTTACATGCCAGCTGCTGCTTATAACCCGCCACATAAACGCGCTGAAGGACCAGTGCAGTACAACCAGCAGCCACCCAAGAAATCACTAGAAGAGATAGTAGGTCAGTTGGCTGAGACAGTGCGAAGGAATGAAGAACAGAACGATAAGAGGTTCAAGTTGATCGAAACCAACTCACCCAGATTGCCTTCGCTGTGAATGAATTGAAGGCTAGTGATGGTAACCTGCCCTCTCAAGTCATTCAGAATCCGATGGGAAGTATCAACATGGTTCAGATGGACGCGCCACACCCAGACAATTACTAGCGGCCAGTTGATACACACGTTACTAATGAGCAGCAGAGTTGAGTACAGAAACAGTTGTTGCACCAGTCTTTACACGCATCAACCCTGACGCACCAGAGAGGAATAAGGATGAAATCATGCTAGATGATTTCCAAGCCAGTCTAAGGCTGTGTTTAGCCCCATAATTACCAGAGAAACTCGCTGATCCGGGAACTTTTACCATTCCGTGCTTTATTAGAGACACCCTGGTTAGCGAGTGCATGTTAGACTTGGGAGCCTCGGTTAATTTGCTACCATATTCGCTATACTCTGCATCATCAATGGGACCTCTAGAACCGACAGATATTGCTCTGTTACTTGCGGATAACTCACGGACCGAAGCCAAGGGGAAGATAGTAGATGTTTTGACTAATGTCGGCAAACTCAAGTTTCTAGCAAATTTTTATGTAGTCGACATGAACAAGCCGAATACTGAAACCCGAGAAACTGTGTTGCTTGGCCGACCATTCATGAGAACCGCGCAAGTATGCATAGATGTCGGTAAAGGTATGGTGACACTACAAGATAAAAAACACATACTCAGATTAGATGTCATCAACAGAATCAGGTTGTCCGAGGAACCATTGGTAAATGATCGGGAAAACAAGGCACCAAGACCGACGCATTCTGTGATGATGCGCGCCAGCCAGAAGACTACGCCTTTGGCGCGCCAGAACAATATAAAGAATAAGCCACCCGATAAGAAGGGCAGAGACCGAAGCCGAGAGCAACACGACACTTGGGAACAACATCAGAACGCAGAAGCGGTGCGCAGGATGATCATGCGGAACAGAGCAGCGCGACTCAAGGACGCACGAGAGATAACCTGCGCGAGGACTGGCGCATCCGAAGGGCCTAATACGCAAAATTTAGCGTTTTCTATCACTCTTCCCTCCGATCATATTAATTACGTTTTATCTACTTATACTGACTCTCTTGAATTTTTGCCATGCAGAAAAGATGACAATACGGAAGGAGGCAAAGGTTCAAGTGTGGGGGAGGAGACCCGTGCGCTATAAGTGCACATTTGCGTCGAGCTCACGACGTTAAACAAAAGCACTCGTCGGAAGGTACTCCGACAAAACTTAACTTAGTTTTTATTTTTATATTTTTATGCGTGCTTTAGTTTTTACTTAGTTTTTTAGGTTTAGTTTTAGTTTGGGCCCAAGTTAGTTTTTACTATAAATACGTGATGAGAGGTAAAAATTATGTCACTTTTCATTTTTACCTTATCTCTCTAACCATAAAAACCCAAGCCTTCACCACCGCCGCCCATCGCCGCCTACTGCCGCCGCGCCGCCACCGCCACCCAACCCAGAATTTCGAGATTTTTGGCCAGAACGTATATCTCAGAGCATGTATTCTACTGTCAAAATTTCAGTTGATTTGAAATAGTTTTAGTGGTTCAATTTGACAGTAGAAGTACTAGATCTAGAAGTACTAGATCTAGATCTTAATCCCCTTGTAGAGACGCATCTTCTGACGCGTCAGATACTCAGCCCGTATAATCGTGTGATCATCTAGCCACGACTCCATATGTAACGCACGCAGGAAGTGCGTGATCAACTGAAATTGAACCACTAAAACTATGTAACGCCTATGCAGATCTAGATCTAGTACTTCTACTGTCAAATTGAACTACTAAAACTATTTCAAATCAACTGAAATTTTGAAGTAGAATACCTGCTCTGAGATATACGTTCTGGCCAAAAATCTCGAAATTCTGGGTTGGGTGGCGGCGGCGGCGCGGCGGCAGTAGGCGGCGATGGGCGCGGCGGTGAAGGCTTGGGTTTTTATGGTTAGAAAGATAAGGTAAAAATGAAAAGTGACATAATTTTTACCTCTCATCACATATTTATAGTAAAAAATAACCACATGCATGCATGGCCCAAAACTAACTTGGGCCCAAACTAAAACTAAACCTAAAAAACTAAGTAAAAACTAAAGCACACATAAAAATATGAAAATAAAAACTAAGTTAAGTTTTGTCGGAGTACCTTCCGACGAGTGCTTTTGTTTAACGTCGTTAGCTCGACGCAAATGTGCACTTATAGCGCACGGGTCTCCTCCCCCACACTTGAACTTTTGCCTCCTTCCGTATTATCATCTTTTCTGCATGGCAAAAATTCAAGAGAGTCAGTATAAGTAGATAAAACGTAATTAATATGATCGGAGGGAAGAGTGATAGAAAACGCAAATTTCGCGTATTAGGCCCTTCGGATGCGCCAGTCCTCGCGCAGGTTATCTCTCGCGCGTCCTTGAGTCGCGCTGCTCTGTTCCGCATGATCATCCTGCGCACCGCATCTGCGTTCCGATGCTGTTCCCAAGTGTCGTGTTGCTCTCGGCTTCGGTCTCTGCCCTTCTTATCGGGTGGCTTATTCTTTATATTGTTCTGGCGCGCTAAAGGTAGTCTTCTGGCTGGCGCGCATCATCACAGAATGCGTGGTCTTGGTGCCTTGTTTTCCCGATCATTTACCAATGGTTCCTCGGACAACCTGATTCTGTTGATGACATCTAATCTGAGTATGTGCTTTTATCTTGTAGTGTCACCATACCTTTACCGACATCTATGCATACTTGCGCGGTTCTCATGAATGGTCGGCCAAGCAACACAGTTTCTCGGGTTTCAGTATTCGGCTTGTTCATGTCGACTACATAAAAATCTGCTAGAAACTTGAGTTTGCCGACATTAGTCAAAACATCTACTATCTTCCCCTTTGCTTCGGTCCGTGAGTTATCCGCAAGTAACAGAGCAATATCTGTCGGTTCTAGAGGTCCCATTGATGATGCAGAGTATAGCGAATATGGTAGCAATTAACCGAGGCTCCAAGTCTAACATGCACTCGCTAACCAGGGTGTCTCCAATAAAGCACGGAATGGTAAAAGTTCCCGGATCAGCGAGTTTCTCTGGTAATTCTGGGGCTAAACACAGCTTAGACTGGCTTGGAAATCATCTAGCATGATTTCATCCTTATTCCTCTCTGGTGCGTCAGGGTTGATGCGTGTAAAGACTGGTGCAACAACTGTTTCTGTACTCAACTCTGCTGCGTCATTAGTAACGTGTATCAACTGGCGCGCTAGTATTGTCTGGTGTGGCGCGTCCATCTGAACCATGTTGATACTTCCCTTCGGATTCTGAATGACTTGAGAGGGCAGGTTACCATCACTAGCCTTCAATTCATTCACAGCGTGGTGGCAATCTGGGTGAGTTGGTTTTCGATCAACTTGAACCTCTTATCGTTCTGTTCTTCATTCCTTCGCACTGTCTCAGCCAACTGACCTACTATCTCTTCTAGTGATTTCTTGGGTGGCTGCTGGTTGTACTGCACTGGTCCTTCAGCGCGTTTATGTGGCGGGTTATAAGCAGCAGCTGGCGCGTAAGGTCGCGCGCCAGTGGGTGCATTAGGTTGCGCGCGCCAGTCAGCGCGCGGTCTCTGGAAATTCTGCTCATTCTTCCAACTAAACCCATTCTCAGCCAATCCAAATCTAGGCTGTCCTTGCCTAGCTTGTCCATTATTCCATCCACCCACAGCATTAACATCTGCGTGTTCTTCAAACAGGGTGGGGCATGCGTCAGTCAGGTGGTCTGTGGCGTGACAGAATTCGCAAGTTCTAGTATCGACGCTTTGTTCATCATCAACTTCTGCATCATATCCTTCAATTCCTTGATCTCTCCGGTTACGTCTACTTGATGCAGTGATCTGGCGCGTTGTTCTCTAACGAAACCTGATATCTACTTGGTCGGCCGTGTCTTCTATTAGCTTCCATACATCCTCGGGTACATGTTCCTCACGTTGCCTCCTGCGCAAGCGTTCAACAACCTGAGTTCCATCTCAGTTAGTCCGTTGAGGAAGTTCTCTATCAACACATGTTGCGGGAGTCCATGATTGTAGCAGTTCGCTTCAAGTTCCCTGAACCGCTCATAATATTCGGACAATGACTCACCGTGCAACTGCTTCGGGGCAGCTAGCTCTCTTCGTAGTAACGATACCTTGGCCGCAGGATAGAATTTGTCTAGGAACCGTTCTTGTAACTCGGGCCAAGTCCTTATTGACCCCGGAGCTAGCCCCATTAACCATTGTCGAGCTGAATCACATAGAGAGAATGGGAAGGCTCTCAACTTCAGCAACTCTGGATCCTCGTTCCCATTCCTCATGTTTTCGCAGATGGCCGCGAACTCTCGTACGTGCTTTACTGGGTTCTCACTAGCCATACCATGGAATTTTGGTATGTAGTGTACAAGCTGAGTCCGCAGCTCAAAGTGTCCATCAGGCAGCACGATGCACCATGGTTGGTTAACCGCCTGAGGAGCAGACATCTCCTTAATGGTGCGGCGCGCCACAGGTTGAGCAGGTACGCGCGCGACAGGTGGTGGCGCGCGTACATCCCTATTGTTGTTATTTAGCTGATTGTCGTCTCTGGGTAATTCAACGTCCATTCTGAACTCTAAATCTCTGCGTACTTCTCTTCTGATTTCCTCGAGTTCAGCTGGGTGTAGGCGAGCAAAGATGTTTTCGGCGTTGCGCACTGGCGCGTCTGGAGTTTCTCTTCTTCTGCCGATTACACTGTTTTCACCAAAATCTTCCATGCAAAACAAAAACAA
Organism: Sedum album; assembly: GCA_006409495.1. Taxonomy (NCBI): domain Eukaryota; kingdom Viridiplantae; phylum Streptophyta; class Magnoliopsida; order Saxifragales; family Crassulaceae; genus Sedum; species Sedum album. The sequence continues at coordinate 33,295 of QZGG01001432.1, read as the reverse complement.
CAGCTAAATTAAACATAACTAATTTTTTTGTTTTTTTTGTTTAAGAAAACGAAAAGTAAATAACAAAAAGAAAAAAGGAAAAGAAAACTTCTCTAGTACTGAATTATATATTGCTAATACGGTTGTCTATCATAATATACAAGAACCAAAGATCGTACTGAAGCAACTCCCAGAGCACCTGAAGTATGTGTTTTTGGGCGATAATGACTAAGCCGGTAATTATAAAGAATCATTTGGAACCTGCGCAGGAAGCGCGCCTGGTGGAAGTCTTGCGTAATAACAGACGCGCAATTGGATGGACGTTGGATGACTTGCGCGGAATAAGTCCAGACGTATGCATGCATCGAATTCAGTTAGAAGATGGAGCAAAGCCATGCAGAGATGCTCAGCGAAGACTCAACCCTATCATGATGGAGGTGGTGCAGAAGGAAATCATTAAGTTGCTCGACGCTGGGATTATTTACCCAATCTCCGATAGTAAGTGGGTGAGCCCGATTCATGTTGTTCCTAAGAAAGGTGGAATCACAATAGAGGAGAACGAAGCAGGAGAACTAGTGCCAAAGAGAATACAGACTGGATGGCGCATGTGCATAGACTATCGGAAGCTCAATGCAGTCACGCGCAAGGACCACTTCCCTCTACCGTTTATAGATCAGATGCTCGACCGACTGGCTGGTAAACCCCATTACTGTTTCTTGGATGGATTTTTAGGGTATAATCAGATTCCCATAGCTGCGGAGGACCAAGAAAAGACAACATTCACATGCCCTTTCGGTACGTTTGCATTCCGGCGCATGTCTTTTGGATTATGCAACGCGCCAGGTACGTTTCAAAGGTTAGTCATGAGTATATTCTCGGATATGTTGGGATCATGCATTGAGGTATATATGGACGATTTTACGGTGCATGGTGACACGTTTGATGCATGTTTAGATAACTTAGATAAAGTCTTGAAACGTTGCATGTCTAAAAACCTAGTCCTAAATTATGAATAGTGCCACTTCATGGTCACGCATGGAGTGGTGCTCGGTCATATTGTCTCAGGGGACTGGCTGAAAGTTGTCAAGGCAAAAATCGATCTTATCGCTAGTTTGCCGTACCCCACTAATGTTAGAGAAATTAAGTCTTTTTTAGGGCACGCTGGGTTTCATAGACGTTTCATTAAAGAGTTTTCTAAAATATCAACTCCGTTGTCGAACCTCCTGCAGAAGGATGTCATATTTGATTTCACAGATGCTTGTCACGCGGCGTTTGACACGCTGAAACACGCGCTAACTAGCGCGCCAGTACTACAGGCGCCAGACTGGAACCTGCCATTCGAGTTAATGTGTGACGCAAGCGACTATGCTGTTGGCGCAGTACTAGGTCAGCGCAAAGACAAGAAACCACACGCCATCTACTATGCCTCTTGCAACTGGATCCCGCGCAGCGGAATTACATAACCACTGAGAAGGAACTGCTGGCCATTGTTTTTTCCCTAGAAAAATTCCGTGCATACATACTAGGGGCCAGAGTCATCATATTCACAGATCACGCGGCACTAAGGTATTTGATGTCCAAGAAAGAAACTAAGTCGAGACTTATGCGTTGGTTGTTGCTTTTGCAGGAATTTGATATAGAAATCAAAGAAAAGAATGGATCGGACAACACGGTTGCTGACCACTTAAGTCGGATAGTCAGAGACGAGGATAAAGAGATTATCACAGAGACCTTCCCAGATGAGCACATAATGACATTACAAGGTAAGGTACCATGGTATGCTCACATTGTGAACTACCTGGTCACTGGTACGTTTCCCTCATCATTTAATAAACCGCAAAGATTACGATTAAAACATGATGCTAGAATGTATTTATGGGATGATCCGTACTTGTTTAGAATAGGCCCTGACCAAATACTTAGACGTTGCATTCCAGATCATGAAATAGAATCGGCCTTAGCTTTCTGTCATGAACATGCATGTGGTGGGCATTTTGGCCCTAAACGAACAAGTAGGAAAATTTTAGATTCAGGATTTTATTGGCCACATTTGTTTAGGGATTCGTATGCACATTGTAAGAGCTGTGATAGATGCCAGTGCGCGGGTAATATATCCGCGCGCAATGAGATGCCTCAAATGCCTATCATGGTAGACGAGGTGTTTGATTTATGGGGGATTGACTTCATGGGACCCTTCCCTCCTTCATTTGGGTTTGAGTACATTCTAGTAGCTGTGGATTATATGTCTAAATGGGTAGAGCCTAAAGCAACAAGAAAAGATGATGCTAAAACTGCAAGAGATGATTCATCAATCAGATGAATGCTTTTCATTCCAGTTTCAGTTTGTTGTCATTTTTCAGGTTTCTTTACTTTATGTTTGGCTAGTTCTCGGTTTGTGAGTTCAGCGTTTATTTTTGTTGTTGTGTTTGCGCAACGGTAGTGTTATTTAATAGTGAGCTAGACTCCAATTGAGCCAAATGGGGAGTGTCCCGTTTGGTCATGGTTATCTAGCTGATTCTAATTGTAATAGCCACGATCTGGGCTTTTCAGATCACAAATAATAAATATCTTGGCACCACCCAATTTTTTTAAAAAATAAAAAATAAAAATAAATGAGTATTTGGGTTTGTCACGAATTCTTGTAGTCTTTATCATACTCAGAATCTCATTAGATGCATATCCATGTTGTTTACTTTAAAAAACTTTGCTTAATGAGCAAGCAATGTAAAGAACTTCCTACAAAACCCCATTAAACTATCAAAGTGACTAGAAATCGTGGATTTGTATAAGTATTTGGGTTTGTCAAGCATTCTTGTACTCTTTAACATACTCAGAATCTCGTTAAATGCATTCAAATCAATGTTTTTTACTTCCAAAGACTTTTCTCAATGAGCAAGCAATGTAAAGGAATTCTTACGAAAGCCCATTAAATTATCAAAATGACTAAAAATCGGAATTTGTATGAGTATTTGGGTTTATCACGAATTTTTGTACTCTTTAACATTATCGGAATCTCATTAACTTTATTCAAATCAATATTGTTTACTTTCAAAGACTTTGCTTAAGGACCGAGCTATGTAAAGAATTCCTACAAAACCCAATTGAATTATCAAAATGACTGGAAAACGTGAATTTTTTGAGTATTTAGGTTTGTCAGACATTCTTTTAATTTTTAACATACTCGGAATAACATTAAATACATTCATATTATTTTTATTTACTTCCAAAGACTTTGCTAAAGGACCAAGCAATGGAAAGTAATTCCAACGGAATCCCATTAAACTATGAAAGTGACTAGAAACCGGAATTTATATGGGTATTTGGGTTTGTCACGTAATCTTGTACTCTTTAACATACCCAGAATCTCATTAAATGCATTTAAATAAATGTTTTTTACTTCCAAAGATTTTTCTTATAGAGCAAGCAATGTAAAGGAATTCCTACAAAACCCCATTAAACTATCAAAATGACTGATAACCGGAATTTGTATGAGTATTTAGGTTTGTCACAAATTCTTGTACTCTTTAACATACTCATAAACTCATTAGATGCATATCCATGTTGTTTACTTTCAAAACCTTTGCTTAAAGAGCAAGAAATGTAAAGGACTTCCTACAAAACCCCATTAAACTATCAAAGTGACTGAAAATCGTGAATTTGTATGAGTATTTGGGTTTGTCAAGCATTCTTGTACTCTTTAACATACTCAGAATCTCATTAATTGCATCCAAATCAATTTTTTACTTCCAAAGACTTTACTTAAGCAGCAAGCAATGTAAAGGAATCAACTACAAAATCCCATTAAACTATCAGAATGCTCGAAAACGGAATTTATATGAGTATTTGGGTTTACAACGCATTCTTGTACTCTTTCACATAATCTGTCATTAGATGTATTAAAATCCATGTTATTTACTTTCATAGACTTTTCTTAATGAGCAAGCAATGTAAAGGACTTCCTACAAAACCCCATTAAACTATCAAAGTGACTGGAAACCGTGAATTTGTTTGAGTATTTGGGTGTGTCAAGCACTTTTGTGCTCTTTAACATGCTCAAAATATCATTAAATACATTCAATCGATGTTTTTTACTTCCAAATCCTTTGCTTAAGCACCAAGCAATGTAAAGTAATTCCTATCGAACCCCATTAAACTATCAAAGTGACTGGAAACCGGAATTTGTATGAGTATTTGGGTTTGTCACATATTCTTGTATTCCTTACATACTCGGAATCTCATTAAATGCATTCAAATCCATGTTTTTTACTTCCAAAGACTTTGCTTAAGGAGCAAGAGATGTAATGAATTCCTACAAAACCCCATTGAAATATCAAAGTGATTGGAAAATGTGAATTTGTATGAGTATTTGGATTTGTCAAGCATTCTTGTACCCTTTAACATACTCGGAATCTCATTAAATGCATTCAAATCAACGTTGTTTACTTCCAAACACTTTGCATAAGGACCAAGCAATGTAAAGTAATTCCTATGGAATCCCACTAAACTATCAGAGTGACTGGAAACCGGAATTTGTATTAGTATTTGGGTTCGTCACGTATTCTTGTACTCTTTAACATACTCGGAATCTCATTAAATGCATTCAAATTAATGTTGTATACTTCCAAAGACTTTGCTAATGAGCAAGCAATGTAAAGTAATTCCTACAGAATCCCATTAAACTATCAAAGTGACTGCAAACCGGCGTTTGTATGAGTATTTTGGTTTGTCATATATTCTTGTCCTGTTTAACATACTCATAATCTCATTAGATGCATTAAAATCCATGTTGTTTACTTTCATAGACTTTGCAAGCAGTATAAAGTAATTCCTACTGAATCCCATTAAACTATCAAAGAGACTGGAAACCAAAATTTGTATGATGATTCGAGTTTCTCACGTATTCTTGCACTCTTTAACAATGCATTTAAATAAAAAAATTAATTCCAAAGACTTTGCTCAAGGAGCAAGCAATGTAAAAGAATTCTTACGAAACCATTAAACTACAAAAATGACTGATAGTTTTCCAGTCGTAATGGAACATTAAGGGTAGAGCCACCCTATCAGAGATCTGGGACAGCAGGCACATCCTCATAATTTTCGACTCCGAAGAAGATGTCATAACAGTGTAAACTAGTTCCCTAAGGAAGGTTTAACACACATGGATTTGTCTGTTCAGATATGACGCAGAGTATAATCCTAAAAAGAAGTCCAAGTTAAAAACGAAATGGATACGTCTCCCAGGTTTGCCCCCTCCTTTCTATCATCAATCATACATTGGTGCCATAATTAATTCCTTTGCTCATTTCCTTGATGTCGATGAACGGACCAAGGCATGTTCCTATATGAGATATGCTCGTGTCTACATTGAAATTGATGTGACACGGCAAATTCCGGAGTCTGTATTGATAGCCCTTCCTGGTGATAAGGGTTTTTAGTAGAAAGTAGAGCTAGAAGGAAACCTATCCTATTGCTCACACTATAGAGTTCATGGACATATGCTGTCTACCAGCAACAGAAAGAAGCCTCGTGTTATCCTTAAAAAGGAAATCAATCAGGCGCTAGGGGAGAAAGATAACAATATACGCTTGGTCGATTCTCACAACAAGGAAAATGAATGGAAAGAGGTTAAATGGAGAAAGCCTGTTTGCAACATCCTAGCTGCAGCAACTTCTTTAGCAAGTGTTGTTACAAATGTATGACATGTTTTAGAAAAGAATAGTTCAAGTCTTAAAGGCTGTCAAAGGGAGCAGAACAAGGATAGAGCTAGGACAGGAAATTGGTCAGAGCTAAGACATGGTAGTTTGCTAGCGCAGCTAGGACAGGGAGGTTTTCTAATATGAATTTGGAAATTCAATATCTACAAGTATTACAACCTGAAGCAGGATTTCATAAGCAAGATTAGTAATCTGGATTAGGATGATTTTAGAAAACCTAGTCATAGAAGGTTTTGTATAATTTCCTATAGCTGGAATTTAGAAGTACAAATGTCATTAGTGAATTATGATGTCTTAGCCATATATATAGAGTTCAGATTTGCTGAAGACAAACAACCCAAGAAAAAAATCAAAAGGCTTATACATTCTATCGAGAGACTTGGAGTCAGAAGGAGATTGTGAAGTTGTGCCTGTGATTGGACACCGTGCAAGAGCATAAGGCATATCAGTTCTACTGATACCCTGCTGCAGAAGATTACTGTAGCGAACGAGCTGTGACAGGCACTCAGGAGGAGTTGTCTTAGACAAGTAGGAGAAGTTTCTCTACCTACAAGGTAGTAGGTTTAGGTTTATTGAGTTGTAGTATAGGTCGTCTTGTCTTAGACAAGTAGGAGAAGTTTCTCTACCTACAAGGTACTAAACTCTGAGAATAAATCTAATACTTGTTGGACCCGGGAGAGGGTTCCCTACATTACGGACAAGTTGTCCCGAAGTGGGTTAACAAATTGCGCGTGTGACTACATTGTTATTGTTAACTGTTTTAAACAAGCTGTCACAAACAGTAGGTAACTTGTAACAACCTAATCAGCGTATTGGGACTAAATCTATCTTGGACAAGAGAATTTCAATTGGTATCAGAACGAGAACTCGACACACAGAGTTAGATCAGCGCTGAAGATGAGTTTTTATGAAGATAGTCACAGACCTCCTAAACTGGAAGGAAGAAATTATGGATATTAGAAGGCAAGAATGCGTGCCTACATCAAAACTTTTGATGATTCTGCTTGGACAGCTATAGTTAACAATTGGATCCCTCCTCAGAAGGTAAACATTGATGGCAGTCTCAGCTTGAAAGATGAACTGGAATATAGTGCTATGGAAAAGAAAGCTGCTTTAAATAACTCCAGAGCTTTAAGTGCCATATTTGCTGCTGTAGACGAGAATAATTTTAGACTTATCTCAAATTGTGAAGTTGCTAAGAAAGCTTGGGACTTGCTTCAGACAACTTATGAAGGGACAGACAAAGTGAAAGAAGTTCATCTACACATGTTATTGTCAAAGTTTGAGAATTTGAAGCTGCAGCAAGATGAAACCATAACTGAACTTCATGCAAGACTCTTAGACATCTCCAATGAAGCAGCCTCCCTTGGCAGACCATTACTTGAAGCAGACCTTGTTCGCAAAGTTATGAGAGCACTCCATATAGAATATCGTATGAAGGTTGTAGCTATTCAAGAACCCAAAGATGTGTCTAAGCTGAAGCTAGATGAACTAATGGGTTCATTGAAAACGTTTGAGATAATGCTTAATGAGGACGCTCCAGCTAAAGAATCTTACAATTTTAGCCTCAAATATGATGTTAAGAAGTGTCCAACGCCCGTCCAGACAAGCATCTGAAGCTGGCAGACCTTACTTCAAAAATAAGTATGACTCTGAAGCTGAAGAATTCAGTGTTCATGAGCGCAGCGGCTATGGACATATTAAAAAGAAGTGCAACATACTTAGAAGAAAAAGAAGGCTGCAACAACTAGCTTTAGTGATTATGAATCTGAACAATCTAGTGATGATGGACAAGCCAACAATTACCTAGCCTTACCACCACAGATGACACAGACATCCCTGTCATAGAAAACATGCAGAGTGTCAATGAAGCATCTAGAGAAACTAACTCTATCACAGATAGTGATGAAAGCTGGCATAGAAAGAAATCTATAACAAACTGTCATAGAGATGAACAAATGACCAGTTGTCTCAGAGAACCTGTCATAACTAATGAAGGTTCATCAAGCTGTAGTGATAGTGATGAAGAGTTTAGTAAGGATGATATTTGTGAGAAGTTTGTTAATCTATTCCACAAATTGGAAAAGGACCAGATTGTGTTATCTACACTTAACGCTGACCAAAGTAGATTGTTAACATCCTTAGCTGAGACTGAGAATAAGCTGAAGCACAGAAAAGAAGAAACACTCTGTGACTAAAGCAGAAACTTGCTCGAGTTCAAAAGTTTGCCAACATGGTTGAACAAAAGAACAAAAGACTTGGATAAGCATTCTAGAATGCTCAACGAGGCTGGATCACAAAAATTAGGAATAGGCTATGACTATCAAGAAACTTCTGGTGTAACAAAGTTTGTCCCAGCTATGACTACACTCACCACAAAACACCCTAAGACAAAAAAAAGGGTGAAGCTTCAGAAACACAGAGTCATAGATCTGCGTTTGTGTTATAACTGTGACAGGGAGAGACATATAGAAGAAATTGTCCAGAGTTGTGTTGTCACAGAAAGAAGGTTGAGACACCACCTATGACTAAACGACGATATTTCCAAAATCAACAATTTAGGGGGAGAAGATATAATTGTTATGTTGTCACGGATGGAATTAAAAATCCTACTCCAAAGACCAAGCTAGTTTGGAGAGTCAAACAGGTGAAACAGGCATGTCTTGCTACAGATGAGGTTTCGACTAAGAATGGCATTACGACTACGACAAACACATCAAGCAAGGACGAAGCTGCAGCTGGTAAGACAGAAAATGAAGTTGAGAAACTTATGACTACTCAAGCTGAGACAGACTCCATATCAAAAGAGAAGAGCATTGCTACAGGGGGAGTTCATAGTAAAATAATTTCATGGAAGCAATTAAAGTTAGTGTCTGACAACACTAAATCTTAGCCGGTCATAGAGATATTAGTTGGACTGTCCTACATAATTATCTAATATATGTGACTCAGAGAGAGTTAAAGAAGAATAAGCCCCTTTCAATTTTTAGGCCAAAAAGGGGGAGTAAATGGCTGAAGCAAGCATTTGAAGACTTGAACAAATAATGAGCTAGTTTTGCCAAAAAAATGTCAAGGGGGAGATTGTTGTTCCAAATGTATGACATGTTTTAGAAAAGAATAATTCAAGTCTTAAAGGCAGTCAAAGGGAGCAGAACAAGGATACAGCTAGGACAGGAAATTAGTCAGAGCAAAGACAGGGTAGTTTGCTAGCGCAGCTAGGCCAGGGAGGTTTTCTAATATGAATTTGGAAATTCAATATCTACAAGTATTACAACCTGAAGCAGGATTTCATAAGCAAGATTAGTAATCTGGATTAGGATGATTTTAGAAAACCTAGTCATAGAAGGTTTTGTATAATTTCCTAAAGCTGGAATTTAGAAGTACAAATGTCATTATGAATTATGATGTCTTAGCCATATATATAGAGTTCAGATTTGCTGAAGACAAACAACCCAAGAAAAAAATCAAAGGCTTATACATTCTATCGAGAGACTTGGAGTCAGAAGGAGATTGTGAAGTTGTGCCTGTGACAGGACACCGTGCAAGACATAAGGCATATCAGTTCTACTGATACCCTGCTGCAGAAGATTACTGTAGCGAACGAGCTGTGACAGGCACTCAGGAGGAGTTGTCTTAGACAAGTAGGAGAAGTTTCTCTACCTACAAGGTAGTAGGTTTAGGTTTATTGAGTTGTAGTATAGGTCGTCTTGTCGTAGAAATGTTGTACTAAACTCTGAGAATAAATCTAATACTTGTTGGACCCGGGAGAGGGTTCCCCACATTACGGACAAGTTGTCCTAAAGTGGGTTAACAAATTATGCGTGTGACTACATTGTTATTGTTAACTGTTTTAACACAAGCTGTCACAAACAGTAGGTAACTTGTGACAGCCTAATTAGCATATTGGGACTAAATCTATCTTGGACAGTAGAATTTCAGCAAGTGAACTGAAAGGCTCATCAATTAAGTCCACGGAGGCTTCTCACACTTCTGCAAACAATTCGCAAAGTCAATCCCCAGCTAATATCTCTCAGACAAAGAGTGGTGGCACGAAAAAAGGGGCTCTTGTGCATCAAGTGCCCAATCATAATAGAAATGGTAGTCTTCAAACCATCAGAGCCATATTAAGTAGACTTCCTTGCATGTCTGATGAGGAGCAAACCCCAGACAAGGATCTAAGTTCAACGGCTGGAGATCAAAATCACCCACTTGAAATGAGAACAGAAAAGACATCGACAGATCTCATAATGCAGGATCAGTTTCCTCATATTGGTACTACCTCTCCCTCCCAATAATGCTGATGTTTAAATTGATATCTTGGAATGCTAGAGGTATTCGCAGCAAAGGTACTATTTCCTTTCTCATAAATATTCTTAGATTACATAATCCTGATCAACTCGTTATGATGGAGCCTATGTCTGAAGGTGATTTTCTCCCTAAGTTGCAAGATTCTCTTAAATTTCATAACTCTGCCCATGGCAGTGACATGAACAAGAAGATATGGATTCTATGAAATGACAGTGTGAGCTTGAAAAATTTCTGGTGGCATGATCAACATGTTTTTTGTCATTTAACCATAAATGGTTCTGGTCAGAATATCCTGTGCTCTTTTGTTTATGCAAAGTGTACAAGGCCTAAGAGGCTTTTTCTGTGGCAAAGCTTAACTAATACTTCTGATTCCAATGACCTCCCCTTGTTAGTAGGTGGTGATTTCAATGTCATTTCCCACGGTGGGAAAAAAAAGGTGGTCAGCCCCCAGACTACAACTCTATGTTGGACTTCAAAAATTTCTCCACCAGGGCTGGTATTAGCGATGCTGGTTACTCTGGCGGTCAATTTACTTAATGCAATGATAATAATCAATCGTTGGAGTTCCCTATTAAGCTATCCCAAGAAAAGTTAATGTGCGACGTGGAATCATTGAATACATGGCCAAATATAGAACATGAAGGGAGATCAAACGAGACACAAAATGACGTAGAAAATTCAAGAAGACGAGGAGCTTGGCATAGGAAAGCACCAAAATGGATTAAAGACTATACTCGTTAATATGTCTATGTGATATGGATATAAATATGATGGGTCAATTTGTAAAACACAGACAAGCGAAAAACATTATTTCTGAACTTTCTATTCCTTTCACTCTCTCGTGTCTAAATCTTCTTCTACTTCTTATTCTTCATTCTTTCAATCTTATCAACTGGTGCTTTCATTCTTACATTCATGGCAGAAGGAACGAGATCAGCAAAGCTGTTATTCTCATCTAGATTAAAGATCATGCCAGGGAAATTGCGAAGCAGGTGACTGGACCATTTACAATCACAAAAATCTTTCCACATGGAGCCGTAGAGCTCGAGGATGAGAAAGATCATCATCGCTTCAAGGTAAACGGCCAGCGCATTAAGAAGTATCTCTCGGGCCCTGTTCCACCAGTACAGGAATTCGACCTCTTATCACCAGGTGAGTTAGGAGAAGCTGCACGAGATCTAGCAGACGCGCGCACCACAAACCACGCGCGCCAGAAGACGCGTACAAGAGGTCGCGCGGACATTGAGAAAATACCACGGCACTGACCAAATCAGGCACTGTCGAGCCAGCGACGTTAAAACCAAGGCACTTCCGGGAGGTAACCCATGCATTGCTATTGCTTTCTTTTTTTTACTTATGCATAACGTGAGGACACGTTTTTTGTTTAAGTGGGGGGGCAGTAGTATATATTATCTTAGGAGTAGGAATTTTCATTAATTTTTTCGTTTTTTTTAGGATAAATTTTTCGTTTTAGTTTAAAACAAACCAAACCGATAGTTGAACACATCTCAAGAGGTATCTGCGCGCGAGAAGCATTGGCGTGCGCAACCTGTGTGCGTACTCGCGCACCTGAGGTAATTTGTGCTTATATGACATATTCTGATTTTTGGTAATTTTTTCGAATTTTGTGTATCTCTTGAGTGGAATAACGAGGGATGTGGAGTTGATAGAAAGTCCTAGAGAAGCAGTCGATCGAACGAAGCTTGAGGATCGGTTGCATGGTTATGAGTATTCGTGGAGGTTGGTACTTCGCGGTCAAAGGACAAAGAGCAAGCTCAGTCACGCAGATGCCAAAGGCGAAACCCTACCAGCGTGACGAGACGGAAAAACAGACCGTCTTCGTGGAAGTTAGTTGCTCAGGAAGGGGCGCGCGGTTGCAAACGCGTGACCTGACTTGCGCGCGACTTATCAGAAGCGAGAGCGGGGCGTGGTTCCATAGCTGTTATCCGAAGGCCGTGATTGGAAGCCGTTCTAGGGAAAAATAAGGATCCGGACCAGAAAGCAGAGTATTCAATTCAAAGTGAAAGCATACAAGGCCGAAACAATGAAAAGAAGAATCGTGCAACAGAGTTTATCAATATGTCCGAGAAACAAACAGTAAAGCGTCAAAGACGTAGAGCTCAGAAAACCCTAAGACGCGGATCAATCACGTACCAAAGAAAGCGGATACGAATAACCATGCAATCGCGAATCAAGAAGAATTCGGTGACCGGTGCTTAAGCAGGACTATCTCCCAATCATCCAAATTGATTTGCATTCCACAAGAGAGGTAACACAAGGTTAGAATCAATTACTGTAATCAGTTTAGTGTTGTAGAGTCACAATTGCGCAGGTTGTGAGAGTGGCGCGCATGTGTGGTGCAGTAAGTCCAACATTCACGCGTGCAGTACACTAGAGGTAAGGAAGCTGACTTGTTCAGGGACGAACAAGAGTAAGTGTGGGGGATTTGATAGAGCAGTTGTATGCTATTTTATGTCCTTTACACTGCTTTTATTCTAACATATTATGGTATAAGATTACGCTTTTGGTGTAGTTTTGTATTTCAGGTCTTAAAGAAGAGTTAGAACAAAAACGCAACAAGGAGGCTGAATCTCGAGCAAAAAGATAACAAGGCAACAGACAAGAGGCAACTGGCGCGCGAGCAACATGGCGCGCGAGTGAAGGTCGCGCAGAAGACAGCAAAACGGTGACGTCAGCAGATAGCGAGATATTCGGAACGATGACGTCATCACGCGCGAGAATATTTCTAAGTTCGGTTTTTGGAGATTTAAGGTTTCCTAAGCTGATTTTTAGAGATAAGATGATTTCCTACAGATATCCTTGCCTAAATATTCGTGGAAACCCTAGAAGGCAAGGACTATAAATACAAAGCTTATGGAAATCTCAGGATGACACTTAGAGAGAGAGCTGACGGCGCAGAGCTTAATTCCGGCGAAGACGTGCGCGCAAGCTGTCACGCGAGCCTGACGACGCAGAATCAGATTTGTCTTGTTATTTTAGTTGTCTTATAATTATTCTTGAGATGTATTCGATCAGTATGTCTAGCTAACTTACTGATTTCGGTTTGGATTTGAATCTATGAATAATATGTTTTTGAGGTCTTGTTCTTAATTTGCATGATTAAGTTTAGTATTATTATTCCGCACTCCATTGCATGATAATTAGGTTAGACAATTAAGCGAAGCCTTGCACCGCAGACTTAGTTGTAGAATCTAGTATCTATAGTTAAACTATCAGAAGTACGTGACTGTGAATGATAGGAGTAACACTAGAATAGGCAGTAACTACCTTGACCGGATTCGTTATTGACTAGACTAGATTGAGTAATAATATCATACAAACCTTGACCGGAATGTGTGTAGGTTATTAAGCTGTGACAGGACCTTAATCTACGTGGACAATTAATCATGTGCTTTAGTGACCGAGGATAAAACATAGAGTTCATAGTGAAGAATCTGAACCGGATTCATCTCTTGCATATTTATTTGCGTCTTCATACTTGCTGTCTGTGTGTGCGCCAGTTGTACTTGCGCAACAGTTTTTCTTTCTTTTAATTGTTCTCACGCACAACCCCAATTCTTTAGTTTTGTAGTTGAAAAGAGACTTCCACCGTTCCCTGTGGATTCGACCCCAGCTTGCCAATACTATACTAGTAAGGAGAGTCGGGACAAATTTGCAGCACTCAACGACGTGCTCGTCAAATTTTGGCGCCGTTGCCGGGGACGGCTAGAGAAGTTTTCTTTTCTTTTGTTATTACTTTTTGTTTCTTATAAAAAAATCCAAAAAAATTAGTTACGTTTAATTTAGCTGTTGTTTTTGTTTGCATGGAAGATTTTGGTGAAATAGTGTATCGGCAGAAGAAGAGAAACTCCAGACGCGCCAGCGCGCAACGCGAAACATTTTTGCTCGCCTGAACCCAGCTGAACTCGAAATCAGAAGAGAAGTACGCAGAGACTTAGAGTTCAGAATGGACGTTGAACTACCCAGAAATGATAATCAGTTGAATGACAACATGGATAGACGCGCGCCACCTCCTGCGCGCGCGTACCTGCTCAACCAGTGGCGCGACGCACCATCAAGGAGATGTCTGCTCCTCAAGCTGTGAATCAACCATGGTGCATAGTACTGCCTCCAGATGGACACTTCGAACTGCGGACTCAGCTTGTTCACTACATACCAAAATTCCATGGTATGGCTAGTGAGAATCCAGTAAAACATGTACGAGAATTCGCAGCCATTTGTGAGAATATGAGGAATGGGAATGAGGACCCAGAATTGTTGAAGCTTAGAGCCTTCCCGTTTTCACTATGTGATTCAGCTCGACAATGGTTGATGGGACTAGCGCCGGGTTCAATAAGGACATGGCCCGAATTACAAGAACGATTTCTAGACAAGTTTTATCCCGCGGCCAAAGTGTCACTGCTGCGTCGGGAGTTAGCTGCGCCGAAACAGTTGCATGGGGAATCATTATCAGAGTATTACGAGCGGTTCAGGGAACTTGAAGCGAACTGCTACAATCATGGACTCCCGCAACATGTGTTGATAGAGAACTTCCTCAACGGACTTACTGAGATGGAGCTCAGGTTGTTGAATGCTTGCGCAGGAGGCAACGTGAGGAACATGTATCCGGAGGATGTATGGAAATTAATAGAGGACACGGCTGACCAAGTTAGATATCAAGTGTCACTAGAGAATAACCGCGCCAGAGCACTGCATCAAGTAGACGTGACCGGAGAGATCAAGGAATTGAAGGATATGATGCAGAAGCTAATGACGAAACAAAGCATCGAGACAAGAGCGTGTGAATTCTGTCACGCCACAGACCATCTTACTGACGCATGCCCCTCCCTATTCGAAGAACACGCAGATGTTAATGCAGTAGGAGGATGGAACAACGGACAAGCTAGGCAAGGACAGCCTAGATTCGGATTGGCAGAGAATGGGTTTAGTTGGAAGAACGACCAGAATTTTCAGAGGCCGCGCGCCGACTGGCGCGCGCAACTTAATGCACCAGCTGGCGCGCGACCTTACGCGCCAGCAGCTACCTATAACCCACCACACAGACGCACTGATGGGCAAACGCAATACTCAGCAGCCTCCCAAGAAATCATTAGAAGAAATAGTGGGACAGTTGGCAGAGACAGTAAGCAGAAACCAAGAGCAGAACGAAAAACGTTTTACCTTAATCGAGAGTCAGCTGTCACAAATTTCCGAGACCGTAACTGAGATCACAAACCACAGGAAGGCAGCTCAAGCCAGATTGCAGAATGGTGTTAACGCGGTGCTATTAAGGTCAGGGAAGGAAATATCGACTGCGCCAGAGACAACTCGCGCAAAGAAAAGCACACACGCGCAGAATACGGACTCAGCACCCGAGGCAAGCGCACCAGTTGCAGAGACGGATGGTCAGTCTAACAACAAACTACCACTTCCTTTCCCTACTCAGAGAACTAAGCCAAAGAAGACCGAGCTAGATCAGGAACTGTATGATCTGTTCAGCAAAGTAGAAATCAACATCCCGCTTATAGATGCACTGAAACAAATCCCGAGGTATGCAAAGTTTCTAAAAGATCTATTGCACCAACAAAAGAAGAAAAGGTGGACAGCAAGAGCAAGTGCAGCTGAACGCAAACGCCTCAGCGATAGTGCAACACAAGGTACCACCTAAATGCAAGGATCCAGGTACGTTCACTATCTCATGTACTATAGGTAACTCTGAAGTGGATAACTGCATGATAGACTTAGGGGCATCTATAAATGTTCTACCTCATTCTTTATACACATCCCTACGCATTGGACCACTTAAGCCTGCAGGGTTGACAATCCAGCTAGCGGATAGGTCATGCAAGCAACCAGTAGGCATGGTCGAAGATGTGCTTGTGAGGGTAGGAGAATTGGTGTTTCCAGCAGATTTTTATGTGCTAGAGATGGAAGGAAACGTAGCTGCCGACACTGCTCAAGTATTGCTCGGCCGACCCTTCTTGATGACCGCACGAACAAGAATCGACGTGGAAAGGACGCTTTCAATGGAAGTTGATAATGAGGTCATACACTTCAATATATTCAAGGGCATGCAGTTTCCCATGATGATTCCACGATTAACGCACTGGATATTATCGATGAGGCGGTGGAAGAAGAACAGGCGCGTCAGGTAACTGGCGCACTACCAGAAGCGCACGAAGCAGAAGAGAACACCAAAGCTGCCGACCTGAGGTATCTTGTTTCTAGTACTGAATCATGTGTTACTGACACGGCTGTCTCTCGTAACATACAGGAATCGAAGATCTCACTGAAGCAACTCCCAGAGCACCTGAAGTATGTGTTTTTGGACGATAAAGAGACCAAGCCGGTGATTATAAAGAATCAGTTAGAACCTGCGCAGGAAGCACGTCTAATAGAAGTCTTGCGCAACAACAAGGGTGCGCTCGGATGGACATTAGATGACTTGCGCGGGATCAGCCCAGACGTATGCATGCATCGAATTCTGTTGGAAGATGGAGCCAAACCATGCAGGGATGCCCAACGAAGACTTAACCCGATTATGATGGAGGTAGTACAGAAAGAAATCATCAAGCTGCTAGACGCTGGAATCATTTATCCCATCTCTGATAGTAAGTGGGTAAGCCCGATACATGTTGTCCCAAAAAAGGGTGGAATCACAGTGGAGAAAAACGCAGCAGGAGAACTAGTGCCAAAGAGGATACAGACTGGTTGGCGCATGTGCATAGACTACCGGAAGCTGAACGCAGTGACGCGCAAGGATCACTTTCCCTTGCCTTTTATAGATCAGATGCTTGACCGATTGGCAGGTAAACCACATTACTGTTTCTTGGATGGATTCTCAGGTTACAATCAGATTCCCATAGCTGCGGAAGACCAAGAAAAGACGACGTTCACATGCCCCTTCGGTACGTTTGCCTTCCGGCGCATGTCTTTTGGATTATGCAACGCGCCAGGTACGTTTCAGAGGTTAGTAATGAGCATATTTTCGGACATGTTGGGTTCATGCATTGAGGTGTTTATGGACGACTTTACTGTGCATGGGAACACGTTTGATGAATGTCTGGATAATTTAGATAAAGTCTTGAAACGTTGCGTATCTAAGAACCTGGTCTTGAATTATGAAAAGTGTCACTTTATGGTCACGCATGGAGTAGTACTAGGTCATATTGTCTCTAGAGAAGGGTTAAAGGTAGACAAAGCAAAAATCGATCTTATTACTAGCCTGCCATACCCCACTAATGTTAGAGAGATCAAATCTTTTTTAGGGCATGCTGGATTCTACAGACGCTTCATTCAAGATTTTTCTAAAATATCTACCCCATTGTCTAACCTCCTGCAAAAGGATGTAGTGTTTGATTTTACAGATGCCTGTCGCGCAGCGTTTGATTCACTGAAGCGCGCGCACTGACTAGCGCGCCAGTACTACAGGCGCCAGACTGGAGCATACCATTCGAATTGATGTGTGACGCAAGCGATTATGCTGTGGGCGCAGTACTGGGCCAGCGCAAGGATAAGAAACCACACGCCATCTACTATGCCTCGCGCACACTGGATCCAGCGCAGCGGAATTACACCACCACGGAGAAAGAGTTACTCGCCATTGTGTTTGCCCTGGAGAAATTTCGTGCATACATATTAGGGGCCAAAGTCATCATATTCACGGATCACGCAGCACTGAGGTACTTATTGTCCAAGAAAGAAACTAAGCCGAGGCTCATGCGTTGGTTATTGCTTTTGCAGGAATTTAACATTGAGATCAAGGACAAAAAGGGCTCGGATAACACAGTAGCAGATCATCTTAGTCGAATAGTCAGGGACGAGGAACAAGGGCATATAACGGAAACTTTCCCCGACGAGCATATAATGACGATACAAGGTAAGGCCCCATGGTACGCTCACATCGTGAATTACCTGGTCACTGGTACGTTTCCCCCTTCTTTCAATAAACCGCAGCAATTACGATTAAAACATGACGCTAGAATGTATTTATGGGATGATCCGTACCTGTTTAGAATAGGCCCGGATCAGATACTTAGACGCTGCGTCCCAGATCATGAAATAGACTCAGTTCTAACCTTTTGTCATGAACACGCTTGTGGAGGCCATTTCGGCCCGAAACGAACAAGTAGAAAAATCCTAGATTCTGGTTTTTATTGGCCCACGTGTTCAGGGACTCTTACGCGCACTGCAAAAGTTGCGATAGATGTCAGCGCGCAGGTAATATATCGGCGCGCAACGAGATGCCACAGACGCCCATCATGGTGGACGAGGTATTTGATCTATGGGGAATAGATTTCATGGGACCCTTTCCCCCTTCTTTGGATTTGAGTACATTCTTGTAGCAGTGGATTATGTGTCTAAATGGGTTGAAGCTAAAGCTACAAGAAAAGATGATGCTAAAACTGTTACTGATTTTTTGCGCACTAACGTTTTCTGCCGTTATGGTGTACCCAAGGCACTGATCAGTGACCAGGGAACTCATTTTTGTAACAGAATGATGGCACAGGTACTCAAACATTACGGAGTTCAGCATAGGATATCCACGGCTACCATCCACAGACAAACGGTCAAGCTGAAATCTCAAACAGAGAAATCAAACGAATACTTGAGAAGATGGTTAAACCGACACGCAAGGATTGGAGCCTCAGGCTGGATGATGCGCTATGGGCGTACAGGACGGCTTTCAAAACACCAATTGGCACTTCACCATTCCGGTTGGTTTTCGGGAAAGCTTGTCACCTCCCGGTAGAAGTGGAGCATAAGGCTTACTGGGCATTGCGTGCGTGCAATCTAGACCTGGATAGCGCAGGGCGTGAACGGATGTTGGACTTAAACGAGCTGGATGAGTTGCGTGCAGACGCCTATGACAGCACGCGTGACTACAAGCTGCGCACCAAGATATATCACGATAAGTTTATTCTTCGACGTTCTTTTAATATTGGTGATAAAGTGCTGTTATTCTCATCTAGATTAAAGATCATGCCAGGGAAATTGCGAAGCAGGTGGACTGGACCATTTACAATCACAAAAATCTTTCCACATGGAGCCGTAGACTCGAGGATGAGAAAGATCATCATCGCTTCAAGGTAAACGGCCAGCGCATTAAGAAGTATCTCTCGGGCCCTGTTCCACCAGTACAGGAATTCGACCTCTTATCACCAGGTGAGTTAGGAGAAGCTGCACAGATCTAGCAGACGCACGCACCACAAACCACGCGCGCCAGAAGACGCGTACAAGAGGTCGCGCGGACATTGAGAAAATACCACGGCACTGACCAAATCAGGTACTGTCGAGCCAGCGACGTTAAAACCAAGGCACTTCCGGGAGGTAACCCGTGCATTGCTATTGCTTTCTTTTTACTTATGCATAACGTGAGGACACGTTTTTGTTTAAGTGTGGGGGGGCAGTAGTATATTTATCTTAGGAGTAGGAATTTCATTAATTTTTTCGTTTTTTTAGGATAAATTTTTCGTTTTAGTTTAAAACAAACCAAACCGATAGTTGAACACATCTCAAGAGGTATCTGCGCGCGAAAGCATTGGCGTGCGCAACCTGTGTGCGTACTCGCGCACCTGAGGTAATTTGTGCTTATATGACATATTCTGATTTTTGGTAATTTTTTCGAATTTTGTGTATCTCTTGAGTGGAATAACGAGGGATGTGGAGTTGATAGAAACGTCCTAGAGAAGCAGTCGATCGAACGAAGCTTGAGGATCGGTTGCATGGTTATGAGTATTCGTGGAGGTTGGTACTTCGCGGTCAAAGGAAAAGAGCAAGCTCAGTCACGCAGATGCCAAAGGCGAAACCCTACCAGCGTGACGAGACGGAAAAACAGACCGTCTTCGTGGAAGTTAGTTGCTCAGGAAGGGGCGCGCGGTTGCAAACGCGTGACCTGACTTGCGCGCGACTTATCAGAAGCGAGAGCGGGGCGTGGTTCCATAGCTGTTATCCGAAGGCCGTGATTGGAAGCCGTTCTAGGGAAAAATAAGGATCCGGACCAGAAAGCAGAGTATTCAATTCAAAGTGAAAGCTTACAAGGCCGAAACAATGAAAAGAAGAAATTGTGCAACAGAGATTATCAATATGTCCGAGAAACAAACAGTAAAGCGTCAAAGACGTAGAGCTCAGAAAACCCTAAGACGCGGATCAATCACGTACCAAAGAAAGCGGATACGAATAACCATGCAATCGCGAATCAAGAAGAATTCGGTGACCGGTGCTTAAGCAGGACTATCTCCCAATCATCCAAATTGATTTGCATTCCACAAGAGAGGTAACACAAGGTTAGAATCATTACTTAATCAGTTTAGTGTTGTAGAGTCACAATTGCGCAGGTTGTGAGAGTGGCGCGCATGTGTGGCGCAGTAAGTCCAACATTCACGCGTGCAGTACACAAGAGGTAAGGAAGCCGACTTGTTCAGGGACGAACAAGAGTAAGTGTGGGGGATTTGATAGAGTGCAGTTGTACGCTATTTTATGTCCTTTACACTGCTTTTATTCTAACATATTATGGTATAAGATTACGCTTTTGGTGTAGTTTTGTATTTCAGGTCTTAAAGAAGAGTTAGAACAAAAACGCAACAAGGAGGCTGAATCTCGAGCAAAAAGATAACAAGGCAAGACAACAACAAAGGCACTGCGCGCGAGCAACATGGCGCGCGAGTGAAGGTCGCGCAGAAGACAGCAAAACGGTGACGTCAGCAGATAGCGAGATATTCGGAACGATGACGTCATCACGCGCGAGAATATTTCTAAGTTCGGTTTTTGGAGATTTAAGGTTTCCTAAGCTGATTTTTAGAGATAGAGATGATTTCCTACAGATATCCTTGCCTAAATATTCGTGGAAACCCTAGAAGGCAAGGACTATAAATACAAAGCTTATGGAAATCTCAGAGGAGCAGACTTAGAGAGAGCTGACGGCGCAGAGCTTGATTCCGGCGAAGACGTGCGCGCAAGCTGTCACGCGAGCCTGACGACGCAGAATACAGATTTGTCTTGTTATTTTAGTTGTTTATAATTATTCTTGAGATGTATTCGATCAGTATGTCTAGCTAACTTACTGATTTCGGTTTGGATTTGAATCTATGAATAATATGTTTTTGAGGTCTTGTTCTTAATTTGCATGATTAAGTTTAGTATTATTATTCCGCACTCCATTGCATGATAATTAGGTTAGACAATTAAGCGAAGCCTTGCACCGCAGACTTAGTTGTAGAATCTAGTATCTATAGTTAAACTATCAGAAGTACGTGACTGTGAATGATAGGAGTAACACTAGAATAGGCAGTAACTACCTTGACCGGATTCGTTATTGACTAGACTAGATTGAGTAATAATATCATACAGACCTTGACCGGAATGTATGTGTAGGTTATTAAGCTGTGACAGGACCTTAATCTACGTGGACAATTATATCATGTGCCTTTAGTGACCAAGGATAAAACATAGAGTTCATAGTGAAGAATCTGAACCGGATTCATCTCTTGCATATTTATTTGCGTCTATCATACTTGTTGTCTGTGTGCGCCAGTTGTACTTGCGCAACAGTTTTTCTTTCTTTTAATTGTTCTCACGCACAACCCCAATTCTTTAGTTTTGTAGTTGAAAAGAGACTTCCACCGTTCCCTGTGGATTCGACCCCAGCTTGCCAATACTATACTAGTAAGGAGAGTCGGGACAAATTTGCAGCACTCAACGACGTGCTCGTCAGTTCTCAAAATTCAGGTACACAAATTTTCAATACAAATAATGATGTCACGCAAAATTTTCCTGCTGAGAATGCTGATCTTGATGCTAGTATTAATAGTTCTAGCAACCCTGCTAATATAACACCTGTTTTAAACCAAGATTTAAACGACTATCAGCTTACTAGGGATAAGCCTGTTAGAACTAGGATTCCCAATGCTAAGTATATTAATGATAAGTTTGTTAACTTGGTTGAAAATTTGAATGGCGCTGCTGAGTTTGCTATTCTTGTTGCTGAAACCATAAAATATCCTACCCCTGAAACTTTTGAACAAGCAATTGATTCAAAGTTTTCTAATGAATGGAAATTGGCAATGACCGAAGAAATTCAGTCGATGCACGATAATAATACATGGAAACTAGTTCCATTACCTGAAAATGCTAAAACAATAGACTCAAAATGGGTATTTAAGGTTAAAGAACCAAATAACCCTACTGAGACCCCTCGATTTAAAGCCAGACTTGTGGCTAAGGGTTTCTCACAAAGGGAAGGTATAGATTATACCGAAATTTTTGCCCCTATTGTCAAGTATAAGACTTTACGCCTTATGCTTGCAATGACTGCCTACTATAACTGGGAACTACACCAAATGGACGTTAAAACAGCTTTCCTACATGGAGAATTGTTTGAGACAATTTACATGAGGCAACCAAAGGGTTTTGTGGATTCAAAATACCCTTCTCATGTCTGTCTCTTGAAGAAGTCCATATACGGATTAAAACAGTCCCCTAGACAGTGGAACAAGAAGTTTCACTCAGTAATGGTCAGTCTAGGATTTCTTAGAAGTGACTATGATACTTGTCTATATCTTAAAAAATCTAAGAATAACCTAATACTTTATGTGCTGCTATATGTTGATGATATACTAATTATTAGTAATCAGTTGAACCCTGTTCTAGATATAAAGTCCAAGTTAAAAATGCATTTTGAAATGAAAGACTTGGGAGAGGCACAGAAAATTTTAGGGGTAAAGATAATTAGAAACAGATCTTTAAGAATGATATATTTGTCGCAAACAGATTATATTTTAAAAGTACTTGAAAAGTTTTCAATGTTAGAAAATGTAAAGTCAGCGCCTATTCCCTTAGGAGGGCACTTGGAAATATCCAAGAATGATTGCCCTTCAACTGACCAAGAGAAAAGGGAAATGCAAAATATTCCATATGATGTCGCAGTAGGATCTATAATGTACATGATGCTATGCACCAGACCTGACTTAGCCTTTGCAGTATCAGTTTTAAGCAGATATATGTCAAACCCAGGAATGAAACATTGGCTTGCAATGAAATATTTGCTAAGATATATTTTTGGTACTAAGAACTTAGGTTTAGTTTTTGGTAAAAATTCTGTTGAATCACCTGAACTACATGGATTTGTAGACTCTGACTATGCATCAAATAAGGACAATAGGAAGTCCACCACTTCCTATTTCTTTACTTGGGCAGGAAGCTGTATTTCCTGGAAATCTCAGCTGCAAATAATCAAGCGTCGTCATTTTTCTCATCTTCTCAAAGCACTAATCTGAGTTTTAAAAAGAGAATTGAGCGCAGAAAATTAGGTCACGCGATTTCCGATATTCCAAAAGCAAGGTTGAGCGATTCTTAAAGATTTCGAGCTTCTTAGCCAGAGCTGTGACGTCGGTGCTTGTTGATGCGCGTCGTTCGTTCATCTACTAGCTGAAACTGCCGCCGCTGAAAGCCCTAAAGAGATCTTGCTGTGAAACAGGGAGTTGCTTGTTATCTAGCTTTTCAATTCGATTGATTTATCATAGCTAGTGTTGTTGCTGCTTCTTGATTGAACTGTGCTGTAAACAATTGCCTTCGGGCTTCTTTAGTGAAGTATTTGGTTGAGTCCCCCGAATTGGGGCTCCGTGGTTTTTCTCCGAGATTCTCCGGTTTCCACGTTAAAATTCTTGTGCAATTAGTCTAGGTTTGATTCTTGATTGATTGCTTTAAGTTTTGATAGTTTCATACGAGTTCTTGCATAATTTCTAATTTTGCGGAAAAAGGAGTTTTTGGTTTTTGAAGTTTAAGAACAGTCTGTCCAGTCTAGTCTGGTTTAATTTGATTTTCAAAGTTCTTTAAGACTACTACCTTTAATTACCTTGCAGCTTAATTTGATCACACCCAGAAAAACATGATTAAGAATATCCAATGTAAATTATATGCGAAGGTTTGAAAAATCCCACCAGGTTTGACCAAGAGCAGCTTAATTTGTTTGGGTCTTCTTCGATGTAGATCCAGAAATCATTTTTACGCATTTTTACGCATCTTGTATGTCATGGAAGAAGAATCAGCTTAATTTATTCGGGTCTTAAAGTTAAGAATACCTTGCAAGTTTTGTTTAATCAGATAGAAAGAGACAGCACAAAACAACACAGTTGTGAGTCGAAGCTGAAACCGTGGCTTGTTCGTTGTGTAGCCAAATTGCTAGCTTTTGTATCCATACAGATGCCCTACAATGTTGGTGCAACACTTGTGATAAATCATGAAACAAAATTGATAGTACATTTTTTTTTTGATGCAAGATAAAAGCTAAGAATCCTCAACCATTGAATATTCAGATCAACTCGATACTTGAGTGTATCTGAAAGTCTCAGGTTCATAACTTTAAACTCAACACTGAAAAAACAAAGCATAGGTTTACGCAGGTATATACATACTGTGTGAGCAGAAGAGCTGTCAGCTGTTGGATGTTTTATCAGCTCATGCTGGGATATGCTCGGCTTCTAGTGCAACTTTATGGCCCCTCTTGGCCAAATATGACTTAATTGAGAAGTTTTTATCTTGGAAGTCTTTGAACTGAATTCTTCTTCCATGACCTGCAAGAAATCAGCATGCTTTAAGAAAACCGTGAAGCATTGTTGTCAACTATATTAAACACAAAGAACTCACCGGGCAATAACCATTGAAAATCAAAGTGTAAGAGTTGTTCAACATTCTCCAGTTGCAAGGGAACTGCGTAAAATGTCCATATTAAGTAGTATCAGCAGCTCACTAACAAAGCTTATCTCAAAAGCATTCCAATGGACTTGCCAAAACTCAACGAACTCCGACAATCACCAACAGGACAGTACTAAATGTCCTTATGTGAAACCCAACGAAAAGAACACAGCAAATTTATAGCGGAGTATCCTTTTAGTATGTAAATTACTAGATACTTGCTGTCACGGAAATCCAATAAAAAATTAAGATACACAAACTCCATCAAATATATCAACTTACTTGAATATTGGTTGTACTTATCATATATATCCAGGCCAGACACTGTCATTGCTAGATGGTCGCCGGAGAATAAAACATGTAAGGATTTGTAAAACAAGCAGACCGACCCCTGCATCATCAGGTATGAAATATGTCATTACTCACCATGGTAATTACTGGCATCAAGTTCTTCGAAGGCTTAAAAGTACACTACTCGAGGAACTTCAGGGTTTATTAAATATTTTGACTAACATTGATAAATTAATAATAAAACATTTCGAACTGATAACTGCAAAAGATAATTTTACAACATGAAGGGATCCTTGCTATGAAAAGTCATCCCATTAGCTTACTTTACTATGCCCAGGAGTGTAAATAAGGTCAACATCTTGATTAATGCTCCAAGGCCCAGTTCCTTCAAGCTTCATTTCAATGTTACATGTGCCTGCTTCAATCTTGAACCAAGAACAACATGTTAATTACAAAAATGATAGAGCTCCATGAGATGATTTAATGTAACACAAAAGATCTAGTTTCTTATATGAACTAAATTTGCATGATATATACCAATGGAAACACTGAAAAGATAAGCAAGTGAAGAATATTACATCTCCAGTGTGTAGAATTCTTTTGCAGCTAAATCTCTTTGCCCATTTTTCATGGTCAGCAACATCATCTCTGCCATTGAGTAGATTAAAATGTTTGTGGAAGTTGATCATTATATTTTGAAATATAAAACTATACTAGCTTGCTTCATACTTGTGTGTCAGGAACATATAGCGAGCTCCTCCAAGCATCTCTATTTTCCGTGCAAGCTTCTCCGAGTACCTTGGGCTGTCAAGAAACAAGGTCATTATCATTGACTTACTTCTTCAAAAGTAAGAGGCTGCAATAGCATATCATAAAAAGAATGAGAATGGCAGTCACCTATCAACAAGAATATTTCCGTCTGCGTGAACTATTAAGTAAGAGGCTGCCCCAAAGGAGTGCTTGGAATGATGACCACAATGGTATACTCCCTGAAACCTTTTCGTAGTTTCTTAATGCAGAAAAAACACATCAATGAAAAAGTAACTGGAAATGAAAGAGAAGTGCAATTTCTTGAAATAAAAGTAGCAACCGGAATCATTTCACTATCAATGGCGATAGGAAATGTGTTGTGAGCTTGTGCAATATCTTGAGAGAGTTCCTTAGTATGGATTGAGCTTGTCGGACAAGAGATCAATGCCTGGCAACGTAGGTAAATTCAATACTCAGAAGAGTATAATTCCAAACTCTAATCTGTGTGTATCATTCAAAGTGCTATAGACTCTACATTCCATCAGAAGTTAAACTATTAGAATAACTCTTGGATCTAATAGCTGAGGGATATCTAGCTAGTTTAAGAATACCTGAAGAGCACTCAATTGCTCATCCTTAGATTTTGGTTGTTTAGAAACAGCCGCCATGCCGTCAACTCTGCTAAATACACTCTGAGAAACAAAATCAGTATCAGGATCATCCATCACAACACATCATCTTTTGAGCCAAACCATTAAAACAAAAGATCCTTCAAAACCAGAACATAACGAATAAAAATATTACCGGCGCCATCCAGCGGCAAGTATCACAATCTATGCATGAAGTATCTGCATCAGATACTAAATGTCAGATTCACCTCCAATCTAAACTAACATCAGATATCAACCAACATCAGTTTTTAAACAGCACAAATCAAACTCTCTAGCAAACATCAAATTTCCATTCCATGGCCTTGGAACACAACAGACAACTAACTCTCGACTCTTATCAGTAGTCAGTAAAAACTATTACTCACCGACGAACATGTCTCCGTCAACATTCTGACTTCTCCGTTTTTTCTTCTCTGCACCTCCTACACTACACCAACAACCTCCACCACCTCGAACAACTTTCCCTCCACAAACTCCAAATCTAGAACTCGAAGTTCCGACCTTCAACGAAGCCAATCGCAAGTTAGTCGTCAATGTGAAGGGAGCTAGCATCATGACAAATCCAAGTTTGGGTTAGCTGTCAGACTCTGATAGAAAACAAAATCATATCCATCCTTTATAAATTTATCCAGTTGATGTTTTCGCCTTGTCTGCTAGTGCTCCTTGAAAGCCTGTAACATCAAAAATGAAGTTATCCACAAGGTCAGATGTTACGACCCTATATGAAGTGTGAAGAGACGAGTGGTAGATGAGAAATAGAATAAGAATAGAATGAAGAGAAAAGCAGAAATAGGTAAGGGAGTGAAACAGAGGAGTAGGGAAGTAGTAGACAGTTTTAATTTGAATTTCCTTCCTTTCCATGTTCATGTCACATTCATTCTTATATGCATGCATGTAAAAACTACCCACTATCAACAAGTTGTAGAGAGATATTTAGTAGACTTAGTCTTTTGTCGGTTGCTTTGACGTTTTCTAATCTCTTCTCCACGTGTGCTAACATCATATGCTACTTGAAAAGAGTTGTATGTCGACTCAAGTAGCTTCTGAAGGTAGCACAGTTCATAGATGGACGGACAAACAGTTAATGAGACAACCAAGTTCTTCAAATAACGAGTGTACTTATTAATTACAAGAGGCTCAGTTAAGGGTTTGGAGACTTGCAACTAATATTAAATAAGCTTACGCTTTTTGACGACAGTCTCAGTATACTGTGTCGGAGGTGCGGTACTGAGCGCATTTGGCTTTGAAGATCTTCGATCCCTCATCAGGTTTTAGTAAATTAAGGATTTACAATTAGAGGCTGGTTTTAAAACCAAACAAACCAAACTCACATCCCACAACCCAAAATTCGAAATTTCAAACCCCAAACTTCTCTAAACCATACATATCAAAAGCTCCATCATTTTTCCTTTAATTCAACTTCCACCACTTCTCAACTCACGGATTAGGATCGCGAACAGCATGTTGCAGCCAAACTCAAAACGATGTAGTTTTAAATGTTAAGAATCAAAACTGCATCGTTTTATAAAGAGTTCATTAATTTTGAAATTGGGTTTTAGTAAAATTACAACATTTTAAATTACTTCAAGTCAAACTACGTCGTTTTAAATTAAAATTTTAAAATTAAAATTTTGAATTTTGGTTGTACCATCCTGTACGCAGCATGGGATACAAGTCCCTCAACTCACACCCTAAAACCCTAATTTCACTATTCCACTTCAATTCCAACCAACATGCCTCCAAAGAATGATAAAGGGAGTGAAAAGATCACTACCACTTCCAAAAAGCTCTCTTCTACAAGGATTATCATCCCTAGAGGAGGGATTGCCAAAAGGCAGTCATCCTCCAACCCTCCAAATGAACTTCCAACCCGAGACCAAGAGGAACTTTTTGTGTCCTATCGAGTGACTGAGCACTCACAATTGACGACAAGGTGGCTAAGGAGAGGTTTGCAAGGTTTAGTGACTGCAAGGTTATTGCTACGCTCTACCCAAACCTTGCGGAGATAGACACTCTACCGGACATGGTAAATTGTTTCATTTATAATCTCTTTGAAAAATGTGGTTTGAATTACTTGTTGATGAATGATCCGGGCACTTACCCCACAGACTTGTGATGGAGTTTGTTGTAACGATCTTTACTGACTTCTTAATCTCCGATCAGTCGCCGGAATACTCGAACTTCACAAATCTACAACCAAACTTGAGAACTAAATGAAAAACAATGCACAAACAGTTTATACCGAGGTTATATGACCAACTGGCCTTTACTCCTCGTTGAGCAAGCTCGGTGCTCGAATTATGCACTATGGAATCGCCGGAAATCCGCCGGAAACGGTCACAAGCTCAGCACTGCAATTCTCCGGCAACAGAACAGACTCTGTCACCTTACAAGCTCAACTACTGAAAACAATCACACAATCACTCCAATCAAACTCGCCGGACGTGAAAGCTGTTCTTGATTCTTGGAGCGTCTTCAGAAGATTCTGGTATCGAGTGCAATTGAAAGAGGCACCTTTTAAACCCTAGCTCGCAGACGTTCAATCACCAGATTCAATCCTGGCCGTTCCTCATCTTTTAATCTCGTCCGTTCGTTCGCTTTTAAACGTTTACTTCGCGCCTGGCACAAAACGCTGCGTTCAGCTTATTAACTCAGCTTCAACACTTCAATCCTCCACCTGAAGCTGAGATCACTTGACTTCATCTTTCAGCAATCACACAGTGCATAAATTCGATGTTTGGCTTAGCGCTCAGTACCTGCAAAACTTACTAACCAATACCCAACAAGTTAAGCAGTGAGCAAACTTTGATACAGACACAACTTTTGTCCCAAAGTCTGCAGGGTTATCAGCAGTATCTACCTTAAGTACTTGAACCTGTTTATCAGCAATCTTAGCTCTAATAAAATGAAATCTAACATCAATGTGTTTAGTCCTATCATGATATACTGGATTTCTACAAAGATGTAACGCAGATTGACTATCAGTGTACAATCTACCTGTTCTATCTGATATTTTGATTTCCTTAATCAAACCTTGCAACCACATATTTTCTTTAACAGCTTCACAGATTGCAACATACTCAGATTCTGTAGTTGATAATGTAACTATAGATTGCAAACCTGATTTCCATGAAATACAATTACCTCCCAGAGTGTAAAAGAATGCTGTAGTGGATTTTCTGGAATCTCTATCACCTGCAAAATCAGAATCCACATATCCTACAAGTTCCAGGTTAGCATTATTTCTTTTAAACAATAACCCAGTATCCAAAGTCCCTGCAATATATGCAACAGTCCATTTTATAGCTGTCCAGTGCTCATAGCCTGGATTAGCCATAAACCTGCTCAGGACAGACATACTATAGGCCAAGTCAGGCCTTGTACTGATCATTGCAAACATTAAAGAACCAACAGCACTTGCATATGGATAATTTTCCATTTTGAGTTTATCAGATACACTCTTAGGACACTGTAACTTACTCAATTCAAAATGAGCAGCCAAAGGCATAGAAACCTTTTTACAGTTTATATCACTAAACCTTTTACTAGCTTTTCTAAGTAAGGTCTCTGATGTAGTTTTAAACTATAATCAGATCTATTTCTTTCAATAATCATACCAAGGATTTTAGTAGCATTTCCTAAGTCTTTCATTGCAAACTCAGAACTCAACTTCAACTTAAGCTTATTTATCTTGTGCTTAGACTTACTAGCAATAAGCATGTCATCTACATATAACAGCACAAACACAGGTTCACCATCTTCAAACTTAAAATACAAGCAACTATCATACTCACTCCTATTAAACTGAATATTCAACATAAAAGTGTCAAATTTCAAGTACCACTGTCTAGGGCTTTGCTTTAGCCCATATAATGATTTCTTAAGCAAGCATACCTTATCAGGATACCTTTCATCATGAAATCCCTGAGGTTGCCTCATGAAGATGGTCTCCTCCAGGTCTCCATGTAGGAAGGCAGTGGTCACATCTAGCTGCTCCAATTCATAGTCAAAACTTGCTACAACAGATAGCATTAGTCTAATGGTTTTAAATTTAACTACTGGAGAAAACACTTCATTAAAATCAATACCAGCCTTTTGTGTGTAACCTTTTGCCACCAACCTAGCTTTATACCTTGGAGGATCATTTTCTGTCATTCCATCCTTGATCTTGTAAAGCCATCTACAGTCTACCAGTTTCTGATCCTTGGGTTTATCTACCAATACCCAAGTCTCATTTATTCTTAGGGAATTCATTTCTTCTTTCATAGCATTTAGCCATTTTTTTTCTCACGACTAGACACTGCTTCACTGTATGTGTCAGGTTCTATTCTCTGGATCTCTTTGGCAGCTATCAATGCAGCATATATTACTTCTGCATAGGAGTTATACCTCTGATTTGGAATAATATTCCTTCTGCTTCTGTCTCTTACCAGCTGATAATCAGCTAACTCATTTTGCATTCCTGTCTCAGCATCTGTTTGAGCAGCCTCCACCTGAGTGTTATCTTCATATTCTGGCACCTGATATTCTTCTTGAGGAATCTATATTTCCCTCCTGGTAGAGTCTAAATCAACTGATACAGTTAAGGGTGGTTCAGGAGCACTTTGATCATTTTCAGATAAATCCCTGCAGGGAAAATGATTTTCATCAAAGATCACATCCCTGCTCACTATTATTTGCACTCCACCTGCATCCCTCTTCCAAAGTCTGTATCCTTTAGTGCCAAAATCATGTTGATATCCAATAAAGACACATCTGATGGATCTTGCATCTAGCTTTCCCTCTTTGGTGTGTGCATATGCAGCACATCCAAAGATTCTCAGGTACTCTAGCTTGGGAGGTTTCCCTGACCAAACTTCCATAGGGCTTTTGAAACCCTAAAACCCTGCTTGGTACTCTATTATGGATGTGAGCAGCAGTGGATACTGCATCTCCCCAGAAGGATTTCTTCAACCCAGAAGTGAACAGTAATGATCTGACCTTTTCCAATAGTGTTCTATTTAATCTTTCTGCTACACCATTTTGTTGAGGTGTATACCTCACAGTCCTGTGTCTAATAATTCCATTCCTTACACAAGGCTTCAAGTGAATCATTGCAGAACTCTAGACCATTATCTGTTCTGATGATCTTATCCTTTTGTCTGTTTGGTTTTGGACTTGAGTAATCCATTCCTTTAATTTCAGAAATACCTCATCCTTTGTCTTCATTAAGAAAATCCATATTCTTCTAGAATAATCATCAACACAGCTCAAATAATATCTGTTTCCTCCATGACTATTACAGCTTGCAGGACCCCATACATCAGAGTGTATGTACTCTAAAATATCTTTGGAGCTATGGGTCCCAGTACCAAAGCTGAGCTTATTTTGCTTTGCTTGAATGCAGGGTTCACAGAAGGAGAGCTCAGTTATAGAATCCTTCCCTAATGCCTCACTTTTGCTAAGATGATCCAATGCTTTCTTTCCAAGATGGGCTAGTCTTAGGTGCCAAATCATGGATTTAGTCATCTGTGGAAGGGTATTTGCCACATGAACATTTCCTCTTTTGTCAGTAACCCCATCTAGGATGTACAACCTCCAGCCTTCTTTCCTGTCAAAATGACTTGTCCATTTCTGAAAACTTTTACTTCACCTTTCTCAACACAACATCTACATCCAATGTCATCTAGAGTTCCTAGGGAAATTAAGTTCCTCCTCAGACCTGGTACACATCTGACCTTGGTCAAGATGACTTTCTTCCCATTGTTGACTCTCAAGGTTATAGAGCCAATTCCTGTTACACTACACAGAGTTATTTCCCATGAATACTTTTTCATCACTCACACTTACCCAGTCATCAAACCAAGATTGGTTTGGACACATGTGAAATGAACATCCAGAATCCATGATCCAGTGATCTTGATCACATTCTTCAGTGACACTCAACACCTCAGGAACACATTCTGACTTATCACCAGTAGCAGCCATATTTGTCTCAGCTCCACCAGTTTGTTTTTCCCTATTCTGCCATTTGTAGCAGTTTTTCTTTAGGTGTCCCACTTTACCACAGTAGAAACACTTTCTTGATTCAGTGTGTTCCTTTCCATCTTTGGTTTTAGCAGACTTGTTCTTAGCATCACTGTTTCCATTCTTTGCACCTTGACCTGACTTCTGCTTTGGATTTGACTTGCCCTTAACAAATAAGTTTGCTCCATTTTTGAGTTTAGCCTGCTTTAATTCCAGTTCTCTTGCTCTCAAAGCATTACATAGCAGATCATATGAAGGGACATTCCCTGTATACTGAAACACATTCTTGACAACACTATAATTGTCAGGCAGTGAATTCAATAATACCATAACCACAGAAGTATCATCCAAGCATGAGGAGTACCATTTAGCATCAAAGTCATTTTCAAGAAATCATCCAGGTTATCATCAATAGACTTACTTGGATCCATTTTAAAAGCAAACACAGCAGCTTTTATATAAGCAAGGTTTGAGGTCACCTGGTTTGAATACATTTCTTCCAACCTGGACCATAGCTTTAGTGCTGTATTGCAGGTGCATACCTGCCTTAAAATGCCATCAGACAGACCAAGGATTAGCAGATTATATGCTTCCTTCATTATCTTGGCCTTTCTTTTCTTCTCATCCTCAGACCACATCTCATCTGCCTCCAAAGCCACATCGACTTCATGATGGGAGAGCAAGGCTCTCATCCTCAAGCTCCAGACATGAAAGTCTGACTTACCATCAAACTGAGCGATTTCCACCTTTCCTGGTGCCATCATACAACACCAAATACACAAAACACAGAATGTATATGAATTGGATTTTCAAGAAAGGATCAAGATACACCTGATTAGCGATTTCAGCAATCAAGAAGCAGTAATCCCGCTCTGATACCACTGT